>DF358373.1:40637-59319 GCA_000787875.1 Solanum virginianum
CATCTTTTGATTTCTTAAGATTGAAATTCAGCGTTTTAAAAGATGGGGTGTGAGCGAGATGTTTTATGCAGCATGGGGTGAGACTAAGCCTCGAGACACAGGGCATAAGTCCAATAGATCTACAAGGCGTATATCTCATATATATTCAATTTTGTAATTTCATCACTAAAAAATAAGCAAAAGTAAAATTTTCAATGATTTTACAAATAAATCTTAACAAAAATAATCAATAGTATAGAAAAAATATTATAATTATTATTTGAAAGAGGTACTTATAATGTATAATATAGAAAAAAGTATTATAGTTGCTATATGAGAAAGGTAACAACTAACAATACAAAAGAATTATAATAGCGAAAATAATCTTTAAAATGAAATCATCATCCATCTTCATATTTACTATTGTTATTTACATATTTTACCAAAGAAAGAGGATAAAAGGTGTAAGAGTAATGATTTTAAAAAAATGAGTAAAGTTGATTTAGCAACATAGTGTTATGAAAGTTATATCCTATCAATTTTGAATACGATCTATGAGAGTTTATTTATACATCTTTTTAAAAAATCATTATGATCTGAAATATAAATATTATTACACCAAAAATATATATATAAAAAAATATGATTTGAAGTAAAATAATTTAAAATCAAAGTGAATAAATAAATGCCTAGGGCGTAAGTTTTTACCCCCAGAACTTACATTTTTATGCCCAAGACTTATACCCCCAACTTCTAAGACTTACATCTAATGAATCTATGCCTTCAATTTGCACCCTAGAGCGTTTTTGGTACGTTTGGGAACTCGGCCCCAAAACGTTTTTTAAAACACTATTGAGTTTGCTGAATCATAAGTAAATTTGTTGGATAATATCATGAATTGGAATTACAAATTTATAGTAATTATAAGCTGGCTATGTGAATAGAAAATGCAACCAGACCATATTTTTTTTTTCCTTAAAGGAGAAACCTGCAATGAGTATTATCTTTTGCTTTTTCTTTCACTAAGGCAAGTTATAGTTCAATCTCTTTTCACCCTTTATTTGGTACAAAAAGTAGTACATCTGTGTGTATATCTGTTTAAGCATTTTTTGAACTTGGAGGGTTGGGAAACCATGGATATCAGTGGTCCGGAGCCAGAATTTATATTTGAGGGGTGTCAAAATATAAAGTAGTTAGCACATAAAAAAAATGAAAGACAAAAGATGCTTTAGTTGTCTTAAATTTTTTTTTTTTAAAAAAGACGATGAAAACCAAAAAATCTCAGCCAGGCTCAAACTCTAGACCAAAGAAAGTTTCTACAACCCTGAACCGTTGAGTTAATTCTTTACTTTGTGTCAAGAAATTTCAACTTTAATGTATATATAGATATAAAATTAAAATTAAGTTATCTATACAACGTAAAAGAGATGTCATTTGACACCCATGGACAAAGGTAGCTCCGCCACCTCTGCCCCTGATGGATATGGCTATACGGGGTTTCTCTTGTAGTCTTTGGCATGACACACATGTGTGTTACATTCAACTAGTGTTTGGGTAATTGGGTTTAGACTTTGATTTTGTGTCTACTAGCAAACATCTAAACAAAAACAGAAGAAAGATCATGAATTTAAGTCTAAGCCAACTATAAACAAGGATCTAGAACGGATACTGTTGGTTCAAAGGATCAAAGCACTACAACAAATAAAAGATGTTACAGTATGTTTAGTGATTATAATATAATATGGTACTTATAATCAATACTCTATATAAATATTGCTAAAGACTTTAACGACTTTGAATATATTAACATTAGCTCAATTTCCACTAAATGTTCTTGCAACAATAAATTATATTGTCATTATAAGGAAAATCTATTGTCATTCTCTTTTTGTTGTAACCAACTTTGTTCTTTTGTTCAAACTTTTTTTCATGTATACACACACACTCTTCATGTCCCCTCCATCACGCTCTTTGAACAAGCAAACAAAGAGATAGTGGCAGCCAATCGAACAACGTATGGTGTTGAATTCAATTGTAAGCTCTTTCAAACATGTAAAGAATGAGTGACCAAAAGCTCTATTCAAACATATGACATGCCGTTAGCTTAAAATAAATTCATCATACGAGCACTATTGAATCTACACAACATAATATGAATTGCAGCTCAATTAGCACAATATTGAACAACACACTTTAGAATAATCTCTTGATAGATGATTTTTCAAAGTCAAAGTCAATGCTAAGTGGAGCAACGATGATAGCACAAGACTTGTCTTCTTCTCAATCCTTTAAGAGCATGAAGGAGCGCTTCCATATTTAAATACTTGAAAATTTCTTATTTCTTCAATTGATGTGAGAGAGTTACTCTTTGCAACACTAACTTTACATTTTCACGTTCCCTCCATTTTTCATTTACATTTCATTACTAAAACGCAACGTAATATGAATTTGAGTCTCCCTACGAGTGAAGTAGTGTATATTGCATGGCTTCAACGCAGAATATTACATTGAGTAAAGTTCACAACATTTAACTAAATCAGCTCAAATTGGGATGGAAATATTTTTTAGAAAGATAAGTTTTTTGAAAATGAGAAAATAATTTTCCTAATTGAAATTAAAAAAATAAGTTTTACAATTGACATTTCACCTCGATTGTATCCTTTCATTCTCTAACATACGTCATTTTTATATTGATAAAAAATTAATTACACAATATACATAAAGAATTTTTCATAATACATAAATAGATTTTGAATCCTTCGAGAAACAAGACTAGAAGATCACCTTGAGATCCTAAATTCAAATATGCTTCTAGATTGAATAATATCTTCTGGTTACAAATAGAAACACCAAAAAATAAATAAAAGATCACTTATATTTTTTTGAAAAACATTTTCCAAGAAAATATTTTTCTATAGTAAATGATATCCTTTGTAGCAAACATACCCTTAAAGATAACTCTTTAGAGGCATTATTGCTAAACTCACCTTTTAAATTTTTTCTTTATAATGTTGCCTTAATTTTTTTTTTTTTAAGAAAATGATTAACTATATATGATCTTGATATAGTGCTTTAATGACTACCTATTGTTTAGCATGTTGTTTAGCTAGGTTCTCATGTTGGATGCCAGCAATATGTCTCTAATTTAAAAGTTGATTAGATGTTGTTATAATGACACGATTAATCTATTGATTTAAATTTGAGATTTTGTTGCAAATGTTGTTTGTCAGTATGTTCTTCCTTAATTGTAATTATTAAATTGCAAGCATATCCTTGTCTCAAAAGAGAAAGTTAATCAAAGTAGTGGTCAATTAGACCAACTTTAGTTAACTCAATGTGACAGGTGTAGGAAATGGACATAACGGAAGCCAACAAAACCTTATTGTCATGACAATCAAAATAATAACTTATAGTGTTGAGTTAATATTAGGTTGATCGTATAATGTGTGAATATATGGATAATTGTAATAAAATAAAGATTGGTATGTAAAAATATGAAAGTGTTGCAATTATGAATAAAGTTATTTTATTCATAAATATTCATACAATTTTTCGTATTTTTATGCAATCTTTTATATTTCTATGTCATCTTTCATCCACTATACATAAATTATTGTAGTAAAGCTATAAACTATAAATATTTGAATCTTTCTGAGATAATGGGTGAAGTTTTTCTGAGAGAAGTTTACAAGAAGAAAAATACTACTTCCATAGTAAGAAAAAGTTTCTGTTTTTCAAAACTTCAGTGTTCTCACAAGTCATTGAGTGATTCACTAGACAATAAATTTGAGGTATCGCTATTTGTTTGTCGTGGCTCATTTTATCTTGGAAAAATATATACTATAAGCTTAGGTACTTGAGGGGAATGATTTCCTTAAGAAAACTCTGTGAAGTTGGAGAACTTGACTCCTATGTTTAGCTTGTTTGAAACTATGTTTCCACATGCTTACTCTTATGATTACTTATTTACCATATATATATATATGTGCTTATGATATGAGTAAGAGGCTTGGATAGGGCGCCTTTGGATGTCACATTTGTCGTGTCACAATTAGACCCTAGGTTTGGATCATGACAATAGATTCTAGTACTATGTGTCAATAAAGATCTTTTTGCATCATCTGAGCCTACTCAATATGATGATAAGATTTACATAGCAAATTCGCCAACTACAAAGATTGAAGGAAAGAAAAAAGTTCTTTTGAAGATGACATTTGACAAGGTGGTGGCTCTCAAAAATGTGCGACATATTCCAGAATTAAGAAATAACTTGATTTCTGTTTCACTTCTTACAAAAATGGATTTAAATATATATATTTTAAAAAAAATTGTAATTTGCAAAAATAAAGTATATGTAGGAAAGACTTCCTTTGGGAGGGCCTATTTAAGCTCTATATAGTGGCTAATATTGATAATAAAAGTTCTTGCTCTACTTATAACTTGCTTGAGTCAAGTGATTTACGACATGAACATTGGGGATATGTCAATTATAAGACCTTGCGGAAACTGATTAATTTGAAAGTGTTGTCTTATTTCGAGTGCAATAAAATACAATATATATTAAATATGTGTGGAAGCTAAGTTTATTAAGCACCCTTATAATTCTACTGAAAGGAATTCCAATTCTTAGACATGATTTACACGGACATTTGTGATATAAAGTCAACATCAACGCATGGTAGAAAAAAGTACTTCGTAATTTTATTGATGATTGCACTAAATATTGTTATATTTATTTGTTGTCAAGTAAGAATGAAGTAATTGAAGCATTTAGACAATTCAAAACTGAAGTTGAAAATAAATTGAATAAAATAACAATAATAATAAAAAATAATAAAAGTTATAAATAATATTTATTAATGAATGTACAATTGCCAAAGTCACCTCGCTAATCTATCAACAAAAAAGAATAAAAAATCTAAATAGACATTTAGGAATAAATTAAATTAACAACTTCAAGAATTAATAATACCTCATAATCAAGAGACTTGACGGTCTGGAAGAAAAAGCTATACTCAGGTAAAATAAAATAAAAATAATTAATTTTATCTTGAACTTCTAAAATAATAAATAATTTGAGACGATCATCAAATAAATATAATACTTATTAAATTATATTTTTTATTTATTATTTTTCTTAACGAGAATAAAATGAATTAAGATAACATTTTTTAGGGCAAAAAATATATTTTATTTTGGACCTGAAAATTCCTTTAATAACTAAAAACCATGAAACGAACCATGAATGTACTAAGAACTCTTAACTCCTACATTTTCATCTACAACTATAAAAATTTGAAGTAGCATTTTAGATTGAAAATAGTAAATTTAAATGTGTAGATCCATATGATTGTCAGGTAGGATGCTGTGCATGTATGATGTGTGTGGCTATTTGTTTGACTTTATATTAATTTAAGTGTGTGCTTGTGCACATCCGAAATTGAAGAGCGTAAATGTAATCGAGGCCAAGTTAAAGAGTATATTTATACATTATGTCATTTCAATATGATACGCCATTAGTCGAACAATAATTATTCACTATTGACTTAGCACAAGGATTAAGAAAAAATAAATGATAGGACGAAGTAGTTTTATCAAATCACCGTTATTAAATATAAGTCAACTAATCATTGAAAAAATGCATACTATTTTAACATACAAGTAAAATAGATACAAAATGGTAAGTTGTTCATTAATTTTATAAATTGAATAAATGTTACTTCCTTTGTCTCAAATTAGTTGAATTTTTGAGGTTTTTTTCATGGTTCAAAATAGTTGAATTGTTCAAAGTTCAAGATGAATGTTTGAAACTTTTTCCCTATTTGCCCTTTCATTTATTGAAGTTTTATATTTTCTAGGAGATAAATTATACTACATATTTATAACTTCACAAAGGGTAATAGTGGAAAGTATGAGTTAAATTTTATCTTCGAATATTTTTCTATATGTGCATTACCTCACAAATTCAATTAAAATGGGACAAAGAAAATATTGCATATTTGAAAATAGTATAATGCTGAACACTAAAGATGAACGGAGAAAATATAAATGAATTTAATATCTATCTTGTTTTCTATCATACTATCAAATGTCCGCCTAAACTTCTAAACTGTTGATTTGGTTAGTTTTTGTTCACTATCTTGTTCGAGTTCAAAACACAGGACACACGATAAGTCTTAGACATACGATAGTTTTGAGGTCTAATTATTAAATATAGCAATATAATTGGGATAATTACAATTATATTATTATATATTCTTTTATATAGAACAAATTTCAAAAATTACTATATCAATAATACAAGGTGAATTTCAAAAACTCTTGTTATACTTGATAATTTTAGCGCTTGTTATGTTTGATAACTATAGTGTATAAGTTTGTCGAATTATGTAACTATCACATATCCTTTTTAACAATATCATATAATATGGAAGAATGTAAAGAATTGAATTTTGGGCATTACTCGAACTTAAAAAAATGAGATGATGAGGATTGTCTAAATCATATCAAGGATAGAGGGAAAATGCTCTCTAAACGCAGGCTAAACCCTACTGCCGCCAGTGTCATTGTCTTCGTTAATGGCCTGCCCGGCCACCGGTCAACCTCCCCCTGAGGTTGGCCGTGCTACTACACCACCTTCTTATTCCAACTTGCTTAAGCCTTCACTTGTTCCGGCTAAATCTATTCCTCTATAAAGCCCATCTCGTACCTACATGGCGAATCAGTAGTTGTGTGGGAACAAGAGGAAATAGATCAGATGATTACGAAAGCCTTCAATTTGCAGTGGTAGGGAAATTCTCTTATGGATGGTCGAAAATCCACGATCTGAGAAAGATGATCCCGACACAATGTGAGTTGAAAGGTGATTGCCAGATTGGGCTTTTAAGTAGTAGACATGTTCTGATTCGTGCATCGCTGCTGAATGATTATGTCCATCTCCTATCAAAGTTTGCATTTTATATAACTCAACGATATAAATCATTCCCAATGCGCATATTCAAGTGGGACCCTAGTTTTGACTTAGATGAGGAAACCACCACTACGGTGACTTGGATTTCATTTCCAACATTACCCCCAACTTTTTCTGTGAATCAAAAGTTTTCTCATTGGCTGCTGTTAGCAAGCCATTGCAAGTGGATCTTGCAACGAAAATTAAAACTCGACCCAGTTGTATCAGGGTCAAGGTAGAAGTTGATCTGCTTGGTGAGTTTCCGAGGAGAATCAAAATTAGGATTAAGAAGGGTACAAACGAAGTTATGGAGAAATAGGTGAAAATTAAATATTATTACCTCCCAAAGTACTAGGTCATAATGTTGACTAATGCAACATGGAGCACCCTAAGTTATTCGGAAAACAGGAGGCAAATGCCGACGAGGAAGGACAAAAATAGGTGGAAGGAAAAGAATAGAGCAAAAACACAGTCAATGAGAAAAATGACAATACAGGGGAGGAAAAAGAAGGGGAATCCTTTAAGGAACAAAGGAGGAAAAATGGGGTGAAGAAACAAACAATCCATAGTGTTTAGAATAGGCTCCAGACATCAAATAAATTTAAATCACTTGCTAATTCAAATCTCAGACTATTGCGGGGGGTGCCAAATAGGTGGTGCAGGGAGAACAGTCAGTAGATTCAAAATCACAAAAATAATCAGAGAGAATGACCTTAGATAACATGAATGAAGCGGGGAATGCTTCCCCTACACTGTCACAGGAGGTACAATCTGGTGGTTCAAAACAAAAACACACTGAGGGGATAAGTCCTGCCAAATCTGTAGGGAAGTCCACACCTACAACTCCATCTTAAAATAAAGCAGGTCAAAGGGAGAAGACTGGTAAAGAAAGCACCATAAATGCCCAGGAAAAGGACAAAAGGGTAAGTGAGATAGGGGAAACTGGTGAGGAATTATTAGACAAGGAAGAACCGGGGGAGTTGATGAATCAAGGCCAGGAGAAGCAGTTGAATAAGGGCAACTTGGAGTATAATATTGCCCATGTATCAAATACGGTTGATCTTTCTCCTAGACATTCAGATACTTTAACTGCAAAGAGAGGCAAACCTATGGTCCCTCTACAAGTTAAAACAAAGAGGAATAAAGGGGGGGGGGGAGTCGGTAACATGTGATCAATGATGTACAAGACCTTATTTTGAAATATTAGATCAGTTAATACCCAAAATGCATTTGAAAGATTAATTGATCTACACAAAAGATATAAATACTCTTTCATAGCTCTCATGGAACCTTTCCAAAATCCATCAAAGCTTGAACAATATAAATGGAGGATTGGCTTTGATAATGCTCTTGCAAATACATTAGGAAAAATTTGGTTGTTCTAGAACTCTAACTGGACTGGTTGTGTTGTTTGAGATATTACAGAACTGTTGACCATGAGATTTTCTATGGCTAACAAAGTTTTCTTTATCACAGCTATTTATGCCAGATACAGTGCATTAGAAAGACTGGAATTATGGAAGGAACTGAAAGGTACTAATATAGGGAATCATCCCTGGATGGTAGGGGTGACTTTAATGTCATTCTTAATGAGGAAGAGAAACTAAGGGGATTGGAGTTTGAATAAGGGGAAGCTATGGACTTTGCTCAGTGTATTAATTCTTATGCTCTAATGGAGACTCAGTTCACTGGGAGTAAGTTCAAATGGTGGAATGGAAGAATTAATCAGGAATGTATTTTCAAGTGATTAGATAGGGTACTTGTTAATGTGGAGTTTCTTAACTCTCTCCTGCTATTGAAGTTACACATCTTAGTAGTGATGATTCTGACCATGCACCTTTACATGTGAGTGTAAGTTCAGAAGCTGATAATGTAGTCAAGTCTTTTAGATTTCAAAATTTCTGGTGCACTCATCAGGGATTTGAAGAGGTTGTTATGGAGAATTTGAAGGCTGATTTTGTTGGGGAACCTTTTTTGGTATTGTATGCTAAACTCAAAAGAGTAAAAAAGGCCCTTATGGCCTGGAATAAAGAAAGGGTTGATAATATCTTCATTCAGAAGGCTACCTTAGAGGATATTATATTAGTCAAGGAAGCCTAATTTGAGATTGACCCATCTTCTAGTAATAGGGCTGAGCTAAAAAGGCTGAGGCAGAGCTAAATATTGAAGATGGAGGAAACCTAGTAGAAGCAGAAGGTTCGAATAGGGAGATAGACACACCAGATTCTTTCATGCCTATGTCAAAGAAAGGAGAAGTAAATTGCAAATTAGTGAAATAACTACAGAGTAGGGGGTTACTTTGAATAGCAACAATGATATTGGGATAACTACTGCTAAGCATTTTAGAATTCAATTTATGGATAGTTCATACAATATGAACTGCTCAAACTTGATTATATCCCAGCCTTGATAACAGCAGAAGAAAATGCCCAAATGATTAAGCTGCCTGAGAAGGAAGAGATAAAACATGTAGTGTTGAATCTGAATGTTGATGGAGCTGTAGGGCCAGATGGGTTTACAGGCTTGTTTTTCCAACAGTGTTGGGATATTGTTGAAGAAGATATCACCTTAGCAGTTAAGTCTTTCTTCTGTGGGAATGAATTACCTAGGTTGTTACTCATACTAACCTGGTACTTCTCCCTAAGAAGGAATTGCCCAAATCTTTTAATGATCTAAGGCCTATAAGTCTCAACAATTATATCAATAAAGTGGTGTCAAGGGTCCTACATGAGAGAATTGATATAGTGCTGCCCAAAATCATCTCTCCTAACCAGGCAGGGTTTGTAAAAGGTAGGAGTATCATTGAAAATGTTCTCTTGGCATAGGAAATCATCAGAGACATTAATAGGAGAAAGAAGTATACTAATGTAGTAGTGAAACTTGATATGGCTAAGGCCTATGATAAAGTTTTCTGGGTGTTCCTTACTACGGTGCTGAGAAAGTGTAGCTTTGATGAGGTTATATGTCACGCCTCGGGAAGGTACCCTAGACGTGACTGACACTCGAAGACTATTACTAGCCCCTAAACGGACCACTCAGTCTCTTTACCATCGTTTAGTCAATTCATTAGCGGAATAGAAATGATATAATGATAATAAATGTTATCCTATCAGTGGACTCATACTATCAATCATCAATCTATCATAAAGAAATAAAATAGATAACGAAAATCTCAAATATAAGGAATGAAAGAAAGAGGGAAAAGAACCCTCGACATCAACATCAACATCTATGTCTATGAAGCCTCTATACTAATGTCTGAGATGGTACCATGATATGCCATGACTACTAACATTAAATAAAAGACTAGAAATCAATAGAAAATAAACATCCTCCGAATGCACGGGAGGACTCACCATTGTCTAGAATAAAGAGCTATAAACCTCAATGATTGGCCTGCTGAAGTCCTTGGTCTATAGAATTTACATCACAAAAAGATGCAGCGCCAGAGGGGCGTTAGTACATGCAATAGACTATATGTAAAACAGGCTAAAGTAAAAAGAAAACAATATACAATCCCTCATCAATCACTCACCCTCACCTCAGAGTAAAGGACCAGACTCTACCACTTCACTATCCACCAAACATCAAACAATCACATCACATCGAAGTTCTATTATCATGGAACCTATCTGGGAGTTTCTATAATCGACAACTACTATCTATGAGCCGATAGTGGTATAACGAAGAGATGTCGTTGCCACATCCGTCCAGTACCTTACCGGGGCAAAGGACGAGTCTGTCAGTGGATCCAAAAGTCTGTCAAATCCTCTTTTGGGACTAAGGAAACATCCGCTTTCATGGTCTAATCCTCTCCTATGCTGGCCACTTCGTTAATGGGTTCGAGTGGGACTCACCCTTACCCATTTCGATGCTAATAATCCTCCCAGGACTCCACATGCTCATAAATCCATCAAGAACTCTCAACACCCAACTTCTACGGGCAAGATTATTTAATCTAAGGGAATTATACCCATTCAACTCTATCAATAATAATTTTAACTATCACAGTCATCAACACACTCCCTCAGGACTCAGACTCAGTCAAGCATCACTTTCAGACATTCAAAGCTCTAGACATCCCCTTAAGTTCATTATTCAAGTCTTTATAGAGAGTAATTTTAATGATCAAGTCACAATCACATAGTAATAAAACCTTATTTTGGGAATCCGTTTTGGTAATGTGATCTGGGGCGCCCAAACGGGTGCCAGTCACGGCCCATAGGTTGGGACGTGACACAAGTCACAATCACATAGTAATAAAAATATACAGTAAAAGTTAAACATGATGATCATCAAACTTGGATATAAAAATATAGTTTAAAGAATTAAAACAAGAATTCAAGAAACTATCCAAGAATTTAATACTAACATTCAAGAAATTTTAAGAAAATATGATTCAAGATTTTCTACGTATGATTTTCTCATCCTATCTTTATATTGGCACATGGAAGATCAATCTCATACTTTTGGGTAGCCTTTACATACTTGGAAATAAAGATTTCTTCAAAAAATTTGAAAGATTCTTGGAACCCTTACTCTTTCTCTCCTCTTCTCTCTTAAAACTTGCGTAAAAATAAAAGACTTAGAATAGTTTTGGGTTTAAAAACCCTTTCTGTATGAATTATAAATTTAAAATCGACCTGGGGATGTAAAAATATATCGAAAAGGATGAAATTGCTCTTCCCAAATTAAAAGAAAAAAAACTGCTTCCTTGTACACTAGTGCGTAAATGACCAGACTCTACCACTTCACTATCCATCAAACATCCAACAATCACATCACATTGGAGTTCTATTATCATGGAACCTATCTGGGAGTTTCTATAATTGACAACTACTATCTATGAGCCGATAGTGATACAACAAAGAGATGTCGTTGCCAAATCCATCCAATACCTTACCGGGGTAAAGGACGAGTCTGTAAGTGGATCCAAAAGTCTGTCAAGTCCCCTTTCGGGACAAAGGAAACATCCGCTATCACGATCCAATCCTCTCCTACGCTGGCCACATAATTAATGGGTTCGAGTGGGACTCACCCTTACCCATTTCGGTGATAATACTCCTCCCAGGACTCAATATGCTCATAAATCCATCAATCCATCAAGAACTCTCAACACCCCAACCTCCACGGGCAAGATTATCTATCTAATCTAAGGGAATTATACCCACTCAACTCTATCAACAATAATTTCAGCTATCACAGTCACCAACACACTCACCTAAGGACTCAAACTCAATCAAGCATCACTTTCAGACATTCAAGGCTCTAGACATCCCCCTAAGTTCATTATTCAAGTCTTTACAGAGAGAAAGTTTAACGATCAAGTCACAATCACATAGTAATAAAAATACACAGTAAAAGTTAAACATGATGATCATCAAACTTGGATATAAAAATATAGAGTAAAGAATTAAAACAAGAATTCAAGATACTATCCAAGAATTTAATACTAACATTCAAGAAATTTCAAGAAAACATGATTCAAGATTTTCTACGCATGATTTCCTCATCCTAACTCTATATTGACACATAAGAGATCAATCTAATGCTTTTGGGTAGCCTTTACATACCTGAGAATGACGAATCTTTGAAAAACCTTGAATATCTCCTCTGAAACCCTTAATTTCCTCTCCTTTTTCTCTCTTAGACTTAGAGTAAAATTAATAAACTTAGGACAAGTTTTGGGTTTAGAACCTTTTTGTATTTTGAATTCATCTCTGGAACCCTTACGTTTCTCTCCTCTTCTTCTCCTTGACAGCGTAAAAAATGTTAGACTTAGAATAGTTTTGAGTTTTAAAACCTCTTTTGTACAAAAAAGGTCTTAAAAACCAACTTGGGGATATAAAAATATATCGAGAAAGATGAAATTGCCCTTTCTGAATCGAAAGAAAAAAACTGCCTCATGGTCGCGCACTAGTACAAGAATGCACTTTTTCAAGAATTTTTTATTTCCATCAAATTTTTGAAAAAATACAAGTGTGGTTTCGCGTCCTCTCCGTGTCATTGAAGGGGCACGTAAATCTCACCATTTTAGGCTCTTTTTAAAAAAATAATCCATGTTTTCTCGTGATAAAGCTGAATCGAGACCACTTTCCGACTCAGTTTTTTGCACTGATCACAAATTTGGTCTTGAATTTTCCATCAGAGTTTAGAAAGACACATTGTGCGCATGATAAAGTTTAGGGGTATTTTAATAATTTTATGGGGTGTTACATCATCTCCCCCTTGGAATCATTCGTCCTCGAATGATGAGTAAAGGTCGAACGGGGACTCGAATAGCCTTGGAACTCATCTTATTCCTCACTCGGGAATACTCGAACTCTCACTATCCATCATCTATCTATCTTTGTCTTAGAGTCGGGAATGGGGTAAAATAAGGCATCAACTTAATGGAAAGGAATACTCGGAATTGATAAGAATAAGAATATTTACCTTCAACATCATCATCACCTGGCACGAATAGATGTGAGTATTTGAGTTTCATCGCTTCCTCGGCTTCCCACGTAGCTTCTTCAACGAATTGATTCCTCCATAGGACTTTAACAGAGGTATATCTTTGTTCCTCAGCTTATGAACCTGTCGATCGAGAATTTGAACTAGAATTTCCTCGTACGATAAGCTTTCCTTCACACCCATACTCTCCACAGGAATTGCTAAGGCTGGATCTCCCAAACACTTCTTCAGCATAGATACATGAAACACTAGGTGAACTCCATCTAGCTCGAAAGGCAAGTCTAACTCGTAAGCAACCTTTCCAATCCTTCTTTGAATCTAGTATAGCCCGATATAACGGGGACTCAGCTTCCCCTTTTTACCAAATCTCATGACACCCTTCATGGGTAACACTTTCAAGTATACCCAATCATCTACCTCAAACTCCAAGTCTCTTCTTCTCACATCTGTATGACTTCTAGTGACTCTGGGTTGTCTTCAACTTTCCCAGATGACTTTCTCCTTCTCCATAGACTAGTGTACAAGGTCCAACCCAATCAACTCAAATTCACCTACCTTGAACCAGCCAATTGGGGATCTACATCTCCTCCCGTACAATGCCTCATAGGGGCCATCTGAATGCTGGCATGGTAGCTATTATTATATGCAAACTCAATCAATGGTAAATGATCATCCCAGTTTCCTTTGAAGTCAATAACACATTCCCTTAACATATCCTCCAAGGTATGAATAGTGCACTCTGCCTGCTTGTCTGTCTGAGGGTGAAAACCGGTGCTCAAATTTACCTTCGTACTCAATCTCTTCTGGAAGGATCTCCAAAATTGAGAGGTGAATTGAGCTCCTCTGTCTGAGATGATAAGGAACCCCATGCAACCTCATAATCTGCCGAATGTAAAGTCAGGCATACTCCTCGGCCGTATAAGTTGTCTTTACCGCCAAAAAATGGGCTGATTTAGTCATCCTGTCAACAATCACCCATATCGAATCATGCTACTTTCTGAATCTTGGTAGGCCGGTAATGAAGTCCATGTTGATCACTTCTCATTTCCACTCCAAATTTTCAAAGTTCTGAGCTAATCTATACGGTTTTTGATGTTCAACCTTAACCTGTTGGCAATTAGAACACTTGGAAATGAATTCAACTATCTCTTTCTTCATCTCATTCTACTAATAGACTTCCCTCAAGTCGTGGTACATCTTGGTGGAGCCAGGATGAATGAAATATCTCATACTATGAGCTTCAGCCATGATTCTGTCTCGAACACCATCAATATTAGGTACACACAATCTCCCTTGATATCTCAATACCCCATCTCCCCCTTTGGAGGTTCTCCTTAAGTTGTACTCCCAATTGAGCCAATCTATGCACCTCTCTAGCTAGCTCCCTCTTCCCCTCCTCCACATGGGTAGTGCTACCCATGGACATCCTGTAAGAGCATCAACAACAATGTTACCCTTACCTATGTGGTAGAGGATGCTCATATCTTGAGCAACTCTAGCTACCTCCTCTACCGCAGGTTAAGCTCTTTTTGACTGAACACATACTGCAAACTCTTATGGTCAGTGAACACGTCCACGTGCACTCCATATAAATAGTGACGCCAGATCTTAAGTGCAAAAACCACAGCTGCTAACTCAAGGTCATGAGTCAGATAATTCTTCTTATGAATCTTAAACTGTCTGGAAGCATAAGCTATCACCTTTCCTCTCTGCATAAGCACACACCCTAATCCAACTCTGGATGGATCACAATGTATCACGAAATCACCCATCCCGTCCAGCAAGGTCAACACTGGTGCTATAGTCAATCTAGTCTTCAACTCTTGAAAACTCTTTTCACATGCCTCAGACCACTGAAACTTGGCCTTTTTCTGAGTTAGCTTAGTCAATGGGGATGACAGAGAAGAGAAACCTTCAACAAATCTGCAATAGTACCCGGCCAAGCCCAAGAAACTTCTTATCTCTATGGGAGAATTGGGTCTTGGCTAGTTCTTGACCGCCTCATTCTTCTGAGTATCAACCCAAATACCATCTCATAAAACAACATGGCCTAAGAAAGCCACTAACTTGAGTTGAAACTCACACTTGGAGAATTTCGCATACAACTCATGATCTTTGAGTGTTTGCAAAACCACTCTAAGGTGCTTAGCATACTCCTCTTCATTCCTCAAATACACTAGGATGTCATCAATAAACACGATCACGAACATGTCAATATATGGTCTGAATACCCTGCTCATCAAGTCCATGAAAGCTGCAGGTGCATTTGTTAACCTGAAAGACATGACCAAGAACTCAAAGGGGCCATAGCATGTCCTAAATGCTATCTTTGGAATATCACTTTCCCTCACCTTCAACTGATGGTAACCCGATCTGATGTCTGTCTTGGAGAAACAAGTATCACCTTGAAGCTGGTCGAAGAGGTCATCTATTCGGGGTAGAGGATACTTATTCTTCATGGTTACCTGGTTCAACTGTCGGTAGTCTATGCACATCCTTAAAGATCCATCTTTCTTATGCACAAATAAGACGGGAGCACCCCAAGGGGAGATACTAGGCCTTATGAAACCTTTCTCTAACAAGTCTTTCAATTGGGTGGAATTAAGATAGGTTTGGTCTCGGGAAGAACATCAATCCTAAAGTCAATCTCCCTATCAGGAGGGACTCCGGGGAAGATCATCAGGAAATACCTCAGGAAACTCATTCATAATTGGAACTGACTCGAGAGTAGGAGACTCAACATCATCAGACTTTACTTGCACAAGGTGGTAAATACAACCCTTGGTTCCAGGAAGATCATCAGGAAAGACCTTGGAAAACTCATTCACTATAGGGACTGACTCAAGAGTAGGAGAATCAACATCATCAGACTTCACTCGCACAAGGTGGTAATCACAACCCTTGGATATCAACTTTCTACCTCTAAGATAGGATATGAATTTGCCCTTAGGGGCAACAGAACTCCCTCTCTACTCTAAGGTAGGCTCATTAGGTAGAACTTGACAATCCGGATTCTACAATCAACAGAAACATAACAAGCATGAAGCAAATCCATGCCCATTATTACATCAAAATCAACCATCTCTAACTCTATCAAATCAAAGCATACCCGTGACAACATCTGTTGCAGTCTCCTACTCCTGCCGGTTACCCATAGCATAAAGACAGTTTGTCCCTCCTCCTGTACCTATTATAGTAGCACCCCTCTGCTGATTACCTGCTAGAGGTATTATCGAAGACTGAGCTCTGTCGCTCCCCTCACTTCGCCTCCTCTTCGAACACTCATAATTGAAATGACCAGCCTGACTGCAAGTATAACACACATCTTTGCCCACAAGACACTCACCTAGATGAAGCTTACCATACTTGCTACAAGGTGGTTTTCCCCTTATACCTTGAGTCACACTAGCTTGAGATTGGGTTCCTGGGGTTTTTAAGGTCTGATAGCTCTGAGATTTCTGCTCATACTTGGTTGGCTGCACGAGCGTACTTGCTATAAAGGGTGCGGGATGTGAGGATCTCTTCTGAAAATAAGATTTATCACCTCTAGTTTGTCTCTGCGAGCTAGGCTCATATCCTGCTGACTTCCCTTTCCTGCTTAGATGCTCTCCTCTATCCCTCCTCTTATCCTCCTTTGTCTGCTGGGCATACACCACAAGTCTAGAGATGTCCATGCCAAGAATCAGCAACGCAGCCTTACACTCCATTTGCACATGTCTAGCTAGGCCAGACATAAATATCCTCATCTTCTGCCTCATATCTTTCACCATCTTGGGAGCATACCTTGACAGTTTGATGAACTTAAGGTTATACACTTTCACAGTCATCCCTCCCTGCTTTAGATTCACGAATTCATTCGTCTTTGCTTCCCTTAACTCTTGAGGAAAGAAGTTATCAAGAAAGGGGGCTTTAAACTTCTTCTACTCTTTTCCCACCGAGTGTACCACACATTATCCACGTCCTTCAGTTGGTAGGACGCAAGCTCAACTCCCTCAATCTCGGTCGCATGCATGGCCTTAGAAACTTTGTACATCTCGTCAATGAAGTTTTGTGGGTCCTCCTCCACTATCAACCCTGTATACATAGGTGGGTTCATCCTCAGAAAGTCCCTGAGCTGGGTGGCAGCTGAGGGCTCCTGTGAGCTAGAACTAGGAGCCTAAGAACCATGGCTATTTCCCTGTGAGGCTACTAACTGAGTCAGCATGGTGATGGCTCCTTTGAATTCTACCTCAATAGTAGAAGTTGGCTGAGGCTGAGCAGGGGGCACCTGAGGGACCTCAGCAGTCCTAGTG
Source organism: Solanum virginianum (assembly GCA_000787875.1). NCBI lineage: Eukaryota > Viridiplantae > Streptophyta > Magnoliopsida > Solanales > Solanaceae > Solanum > Solanum virginianum. The sequence goes on from DF358373.1 coordinate 58,314, forward strand.
GGGCATCCCCGTTTCTTGATCTCATTCTGAACCGGAGCCTTTGGTTGGGTGTTCTCAGAAATGAGAGTTGGGGCATCTCTTTGAGTGGCTGTTCTCTTAGGTGGCATTTTCTGTATGCGTAAAACATATGAATTAAAAGCAAAATTTCACAAGTTTAACTCTATAGCATGAACACAGATCATAGAAGAAGGGTAACACTTTCTAATGTCCTATAGCCTCATGTTCATGAAGTGTGGTGCACAACACATCCATAAACAAGATTCCACTAGACACAACTTTATAGACTCCCTAAGACACTCAAACTCTAGGCTCTGATACCAAGTTTGTCATGTCCTAGAGGGTACCCTAGACGTGACTGACACTCGGAGACTATTGCTAGCCCCCAAAAGGACCATTCAGTTTCTTTGCCGTCGTTTAGTCAATTCATCAGTAGAATATAAATGACATAACGATAATAAATGTTATCCTATCAGTGGGCTCATACTATCAATCATCAGTCTATCATAATGGAATAGAATAGATAACAAAAATCTCAACTGTAAGGAATGAAAGAAAGAGGGGAAAAAGCACCCGACATCAACATCAATATCTATGTCTATGAAGCTTCTATACTACAGTCTGAAATTGTACCATGAAAGGCTATGGCTACCAAATATGAAGTAAAAATGACTATCCAACAATAAAAATAAATCTTTTCCGAATGCTGGGGAAGACTCACCACTGTCAGGAATGAAGAGCTCTAAACCTCAACAATCAGGCTGTTGAAGTCCTTGGTCTTTAGTATCTGCATCATAAAATGATGCAGCACCAGAGGAATGTTAGTACATAGAATGTACTATACATAATCGGGCTAAAGAAAGAGGAAACATTTTAATCATCACCCATCCATCACTCAGCCTTACCTCAGATATAAAGGACAAAACTCTATCTCCTCACTAGCTATCAAGCAACAACCATTCAAATCACATCGGAGTTCTATCATCATGAAACCTATCTAGGGTTCATG
>DF358373.1:59332-75096 GCA_000787875.1 Solanum virginianum
TTTGTCAACATGAAGGTTACAACAACCACTACCTATGAGCCAGTAGTTATATAACAAAGTGATGTCATTGCCACATCTATCCATTACCTTGTCGAGGTAAATGACGGTCTGTCAATAGATTCAAAAGTCTGTCAAGTTCCCTTTCGGGACAAAGGAAACATCCGCTTTCATGGTCTAATCCTCTCCTACGTTGGCCATATTTAATGGGTTTGAGTGGGACTTACCCTTACCCATTTCAGTGCAAATACTCTTCCCAGGACTCAATATGCTCATAAATCTGTCAATCTATCAAGGACTCTCATCACCCAACCTCCACAGGCAAGATTATCTATCCAATCTAAGGGAAATATACCCATTCAACTCTATCAACAATGGTTTCAGCTATCACAGTCGCCGACACACTTACCTCAGGACTCAGACTCGATCAAGCATCGCTTTCAGACATTCAAGGCTCTAGACATCCCCCTAAGTTCATTATTTAAGTCTTTACAGAGAGAAAATTTAAAGATCAAGTACAATCACAGAGTACTGAAACTACACAGTAAAAGTTAAACATGATAATCATCAAACTTGGATATAAAAATATAGAGTAAAGAATTAAATAAGAATTCAAGATACTATCCAAGAATTTAACACTAACATTCAAGAAATTTCAAGAAAACATGATTCAAGATTTTCTACGTTGGCTTTCCTCATCCTAACTCTATATTGGCACATGGGAGATCAATCTCATGTTTTTGGATAGCCTTTACATACCTGGAAATGACGAATCTTTGAAGAACTTTGAATTCTCCTCTGGTACCCTTACGTTTCTCTCGTCTTCTTCTCCTTGACTTAGTGTAAAAAATATTAGACTTAGAATAGTTTTGGGTTTTAAAACCCTTTATGTACGAAAAATGTCTTAAAACCGACCTGGGGATATAAAAGTATATCATGACGGACAAAATTGCCCTTCCCAAATCGAAAGAAAAAAATTGTCTCCTCCATGCACTAGTGCGCGACGCGCACTAATAGAAGCATGCACTTTTTTGCGAATTTTTGATTTTCGTTGAATTTTCAAAAAAATATAAGTGTGGTTCTGCGTCCTCTCTGCATCACGGAAGAGGCGCGGAAATCTCACTATTTTAGGCTCTCTTTGAAAAAAATAATTTGCATTTTTTCACGTTAAAGCCGAGTCGAGATCACTTTTTGACTCAATTTTTTGCACTGATAAAAAATTTGATCTTGAATTTTTCATTAGAGTTTGGGAAGACACGTTGTGTGCACGATAAAGTTTAGGGGTGTTTTAGAAATTTTTTGGAGTGTTACATTTATTCTGACGTCAGCACGCGAAATAAAAAATGGTAAATGGGTAGAAAGGTAAATAGTTTGGGTAATGATCCATTAAGGGTAAATAGTTTAGATTTGGTGTATTAAGGGTACATAATTTTAAATTAGGTCTATTTTATCCTCTCTTTTTTTTAATTATAATTTTTTAGGTCTATTTTATCCTTTTTTTTTTAATTGTAATTTTTTCTAATGTTTCCTTTTGGTCGAATAAAATTGTATTATTAAATATATCTCTTCCAAATTTACAAGTGTTTAAACTCAACAACAGAAATAAACCAACCTCAACATAAAACTCAACACAACAAGAGGTAAAATCTAACTACATATGGTCAACTAGACAATTTACAAATATGTTAGTGTATTAATTTATGTAGCATTAATAAAAATTCAATAGTCAATATAATTTTTTTATATATATTCTGAATATTTTAATTTGCTAATTATTGTGATTGATAGTAATTTTAAAATAATATATATATTCGTTTCTTTGTCTCAATTTATGCGGCATAAATAAAACTCTACCAATTAGTTAAACTTTTTTTTAAAAATAATATACATTGGTTCCTTTGTCGTAATTTATGCGGCATAAATAGAATTCTAACAATTAGTTAAACTTTTTGTTTTTTATATATTCAAAATACTTTAAGTTGTTAATTATTGAAATTTACGTTACAACTTTATATTGTTTTCAAATATTATATGTTACTTTCTCTATCCCATTTTATACAACACCGATAGAATTTCAAGATTCAATCAAAATTTTTAGATGTCTTTCAAATAGTTAAAAAAAATTATATATCACGATAATACTATAAAGTATATGCACAACTGTCTTCCTCTCTTCGTCTTTCGCTTTCAGAATTGTGAACTAACCTCTTCCTTTTGAAATTCCTATTTTAGTGGGATTTCGTACTTAAGTTTTATATATATATGGGTTATGGGAACCCGTGGTCATCCAACTAAATTTGGTATATTACATGTATAATTCTTAAAGAATATAATAAATACTAGCTAAAGGAACTCATCCTCAAAATGACAAGTTGGTTCACTGGTTCAAAGGCTCTTTGTCAACATGAAGGTTAGGGGTTCGCTCCTAGCCAACAAAGATATGATGAAAAAAGAAAAAGGACAGATTCCATATTTGAAGTTACTGCATTATTAGAATAATGACTGCCATATAAATACATGAAATAATAACTGGAAAAGCCAAAGAAAAGGAGTAAAATAAGCTATCATTATCTCCAATAACTAAAGCCTAAAAAATAGGAACAAACTAATCAGATTCTGCACAACATTACAGCTGATTTATTTGAACTTAATCCCACTTTTAAGATTGTATTTTGAGATACAACTAATCTCCAGCTTTTGAGACACTACTTTCAACACTCCTCCTTGACTCAAGAGCAGCAACACCAAGTCTTTTTCTGAAAAACTCAAACCTTGCTCTAGGTAGAGCCTTAGTCAAAATGTCAGCATTCTAAAAATCAGTTTTGCAATGCACTAAGGCTATGTCTCCATTCTATTGTACCTCCCTCCAGAAATAAAGCTTGATCTTGAAATGTTTAGTCTTTTCATGTGAAACAAAATTATTTGCAATTGAAATTGCAGCTTGATTATCAACAAAGATTTCAGTGTCCAGAGCCAAAATTAAAATATTACCCAGAGGTGCTTCTTATATCATCTAAGCTACCCACCCAATCACTATCAGAAAATCCAAGAAACTGAAAACCTGACATTTTTTTGAATATTATGTCAAAATTTGTAGTACCTTTGACATATCTAAGCACACATTTAGCTGCTTGAAAATGAATTTCACTAGCATAATGCATATACCTTGAAAGTAAACTCACAATATAAAGAATATCTGGCCTCTTTTCAGTCCAGTATATTAGACAACTTATCAGGCTCCTATAAAGTCCTTCATCAACGTTTTTAGCTCCTTCTTTGCAAAACTTCTCCTTTTGATTCACAAGAGTTGTTGTAGACTTGTATTCTTCCATTTTCAACACTCCAAGCTTCATTTTCAAGAGATTCTTCAAGGTTTTTCAAGGCAAATTGATTGGGTAACTATTTTCTAACCTATTTCATTAATTTCTATTGATTAATTTGTGTTTTTCACTTATAATTTTGGGATTTTAATGGTGGAATTTGAGAATTTTTTGGACTATAATTCCTAAGCCTAAATTGACAATTTATCCCTCATTTTAACTCTGTTTTCAAAATGATCTTCACTGTTGAATTTCTTATTACTTGGAAAATATTTTAATGTATTAATTTTCAGATTCCGACTACTTTTTTGGCATGAGAATTTTTACCATTTTACCCCGACTTGATTTATTTTAGTATCACAGATTCGTTATGTGTTGTGATGCTATATTTGAATAGATTTTGGTGATTCAGAGTACTATAGAAAGGGGAAAGCTTTGAATTTGACTTGATTCAGGACTTTATCTAAGGTAAGTGGACTTCTAACCTTTTGTTAAGTATGATTGAACCTTGTATGTTCCTATGACATGTAATGGAATACCTTTAGGTAGAATTATATCATCTTAGGCTTTGATCATGAGTTTCAATTTGAGTAATCGTTCATATAGTGATTTATTGGCTTGTGGGTTAATTGTGGACTTGTAATATATATGATCTTGTGAATTACTCCCTCTGTCCCATTTTATATAACACTCTTTTCTTTTTAGTCTGTCCCTGTCCCAAAAAGAATGTCACCTTACTCTAAATGGAAGTAATTTAACCTTAAAATTCTCCTTGTACCCTTAATAAAATGATTCTCAGCCACACAAATATCTCAGAATAATTTTAGACCACAAGTTTCAAAAGCCTTCCCTTTTTTCTTAAACATCGTTCCAAGTCAAAGGGTGCCACATAAAATAGGACCGAGGGAGTATTAAATATTGATGTTGAGATGGATCTTATATTGTGATATGATTGATGTTGGGATTGATATGATATTAAGACATTGATGATATTGATATTTTGATAATATTGAGATCATTATGATGTTGACACCATGTTATCATTGAGATCATGTGCATTGCATCCTTTTGTCATGGCTATGACCGAGAGATGAGTAAGATAACATGTGGATTGGTGGCTAAGGTATCTACCGATCAATGTTAACCGAGTTTTCTACCAGCGAGTGAAGGTAATATGTCGGCTGATATTAGGTCTGAGGTCATTTTTGGACGGGTCCGAGGTCTTTTTCGAATGGGTGAGCATTGGTCGAGTTTTTGCCAACAATGTTCATGAATACATAGTCTATGTGAGGCCCTCATGGGTTTCGGTATGATGCAATTGACGGTTGTGTATCATAGGATAAACTTGCATCACGATTATGTGACATTGCATTGCATTATTTACATCTTATGGCATCCACTCCATCTCATATCATACCTATTTTGATATTTTTATTATATTGCCAATGAGATTGTATGCTTATTATATCATTAACTTGAGTAACTGTTGGTTATACTTATATATGTGTGTTTATATTGAGATATTATGCTAGGTGCTGAGTATATCTATATTATTATGAATTGTAGTATATTGTGTTAGGACTTTTCTGAGTGCAGGGTTGTAGTTTGGTGGTTTGAAGTTAGGAGTTAAGGAGTACTTATATTTTTCATTGGTTTACTTTAGGTTAGTTCCATTTCGCTGAGTACCCTATTGTTTGGTGCTCACCCTTGCTACATTTTGTAAGTTGTGTGCTCGGTCCTTCTTGCTAACTTTCTGATTTGCAGGATCGAGCTTTGGATCTTTTGAGAGGTAGCTGCTTGTCCTTTCGGCAGATCTTCAGAGATTCTACCTTTATGTTTTTGTTCTATTTGAGAACTAGATACTAAGACATGAATTTCATTTGAGTATTTTGAATATAGAGTTTCGTATATGTGACACCAATTCTGGAAAGACTGTAATTTTAATTTTCTATGCCTATTTATCTTATTAGACTGTTTATCTTTCACTTTTATTATTATGCTAAGTTGGTTAGGTTTTGGGCTGACTCGTCTTGGTGGGTATGGTGAGTGTTATCACACCCGGAGTTCGGGTCGTGACACAGATTGTCACGATCCAACATGGACCGTGAGTGGCACCCACACTTTCCCTCTCAGAAGTTTGGTTCGTGACACAAATTGTCACGACCCAACATGGACCGTGAGTGGCACCCACACTTTCCCTCCCAGGTGGGCGAACCAACATATACACCCCAATCCATACTAAGAGTTCACTTATAAAATATAATATTAACGCGGAAGTTCAACTTATAAAAGCAAGTATAACAAAACCTATAATTTCTATTACCTAGCATTTCCCAAAACCTGAAAGTCATCACATCAAGGGCATTTAATTCAAGTACTAAGTCTAAGAGTAACAACACTAGAATAGATCAATAAAATAGTTTATATCCGAAAGCTAAGGACACCATATCATAACTAATGGAATCCACAACGAGCTAGAAAGTTAGCTCACCCTGAAATCTGGTAGACCAAAAATTGATTAGAGCTGAGGATGAGTCAAAGTTGATAGGATATTCCCTGCACTCAATAAAAGAAAATAAAGAAAAACACAAGTAGGAGTCAGTACTAGCCACATGTACTGAGTAGGTATCATCGATCGACTCCAACTAGAAATTAATATGCATAAGTAATATCAAGAAATGAACTATAACACTTAACAGGTGGCAAGCAACAAGCAACAAGTACAAGTGACGACATCATAAAACAAGTACGTAATCAGATAACAATATCAAAAACAAACATGAGGACTCAGCCTTCTACATCACACTTCTTTTGGGAGATGTCTTGTTTAAGATGGAGTATATTAAATTATTTTAACATGTTTCCTTTGTTATTATCGTGCCAGGATGTGGCACCCGATCCTATAATATATGTGTTGGAACGTGACAACCAATCCTATAATATATATGTTAGAATGTGACACTCGGTCCTATAATATATATGTGTTGGAACATGACACCCGATCCTATAATATATGTGTCAGAATGTGACACCCGATCCTATAATATATGTGTCAAAATGTGACACCCGGTCCTATAATATATATTTATCAAAATGTGATATCTGATCCTATAATATATGTGTCGAAACGTGACACATGATCCAGTATATATAATTCATTATTCTTTATCATTACTTCTCACTTCATTATCAATGTTTCATAAAGCCTTCTTTATTCAAGGCATCACTTTAAGAGTTCAAGTTCAAGATTATAGGTTTCATGGTCTTGGGATTGCAGACCAATCACAACAATATATGAGTCAACCAAACTACAATAATTAAGTGCACATAAAATATCACAACTTTACTCAATGACTATCAATCGCTATTAAGAGTCTCTCTATTAGATAAAACAAACCATAACCTACCTCAACAGAAGAATCAAGGAACCAAAGTCAAGCAAGCTAGTTCACCACTGCTTTCCCTTTCTTCAATACCTCCAAATACTTTGAATCTATCAAATATATAATATTCATAAATAAATGAGTCCATAGACAACCATATTGCTATATGTCTAACCTAGACCCAAATACTCACCCAATTCTACAATCAATTTCTTAAACTTCAAGTTTAGGGTCTTAGTTCTTCCAATTAACAAAAATCTAATGGTATTCACATAATGCCACACACCTAATATTTAATCATCTATACGAATTCTCAAAACTTAAATTATAATATGATAAAGAGAATAAAGAAAAATATACTACTCAATTCACTATCTATACTCTAACTACGAACTGGAAAAGAAAAGCAAACAAAATAACAAAGAAAAATCCAAACCCCAACCATGCTTGCTATCCTCTGTCCATTTACTTTCCCCTCATTATCTAATGATTACCTAATAATTAATTTTTACCACACAAGCTGCAACAATACCAATGCACCACTACATTACTTCTCACCAACAAGTTACTACTTATATAATCCACCCTTATAATAATATAATATGACTTCGTGTGCGGCACTCATTTCTTTAGATCTCCGTTTAATATTTTCTTAGGGTTGTGCAGTAGCCCCTTCTACTACTTATTTTCTCTCTTTTTTTAAAAAAGAAAGTTAAATATATATATTAAAAGTAATAAATCCTATTAACCTGCTTTTAAAAAAAATAATGAAATAAATAGTATAGGATATTAACCAAATTATTATTTTAATTCACCAACTAAACTAATTGTCTAAAATTATTCGCTAACTAAATAATAAAAATTATTTACTAGTCCAAAAAGTTTCCTTAAAATTTACGAGATAAATATTTTATGGAATAAAAATCTCTAGTACTTAAAACGACCTAATGCTTTGTTACATTAGATACCAATTTACCCATCGTTCATTCTCGAAAGGTCAAAAGAAGGAGAAGGAAGAATAATCTACGTTACCAAAAGCCTGAATTATGATCTTCTAAAGTCGGTGTACATCTCTCCATTTTTGCTCCCCTTAAAATCATAGATCAAGATCAATTACTAAGAACTGAACTTTTTGGATCAAATTTTGGCAGATTTGCAATCAAAAACAATTTGCAAGTCACCTACTAATTCATGAACCCAATCAGAACCAAACCTCACTCGATTATAACACAACCATTTGGACAAATCTTTTCTCAAATAATCACGATAAAACTTTGAACCAATAATATCGACTATAATCAGAAATGAACCTGAACCAACCACCCCTCACCATAATGCAAAAACCTTCACAGATATTGTCAAGATTTCATTCTTACCAATTAACACTTCTCACTAGCGTAAGTTATAAAATGTGATCATTAGATGCTTGATATACATTATAGAAAATTGAATTTTTCTAAACTCAACAAAGGAAATGATCAAGCAGCCACTTAGCAAGGTAAAAATTCAAAGATATAGAACCCCTAACAACACTATCAAAATAATAGACCAATAGAGGTGACTGCAAATAATCCTTAAGAGCGATAGAGCTAGACTCAATAGGCCACACATTTAATCACATATATAGCCAGAACATGATCTCAATAATGAGATGAATCTTAAGACTGTGGGATAACTATAAGTATTCATGGTAGCTCTTCTCTAAATTTTTATGATTAATATGACACTTGTAGAATTACTAAAAAATCTCAATTGCTCTAAAGCAACATCTATTCCGTCATATCTAGAATGATTGAGTCTGCAAAAGCACCTTACTTTACTAAGAGAGCATCACAATAGTCTGTGTAGTCTCAACAATAGGGTAGTTTCAATTGCCTCAAAATCCTTAATAATCATATAGAACTTAATTCCATACCATAGTTCCCCCATAAGTCATCTACCATAATTCGCATATTCCAAATTAAAATAAATGTAATATCTACCTTGCATCACTATTTGTTGGTTTAATTAACTTTATTCTTTGTAAAAGTTATGGATAAACCTCTATTAAGTTTGTGCCAACACATGATATGATCATATTTGAACTCAAAGGTGAAAATTCATATCACCTTCAACTTCGAATGAAAGATCTACACGAGATGTCGTATTCCTTCACCTTTCTTAGATTCCTTTCATAAAGTCAATCTCAAATACCTTAAACTGTTCAATATAACTGATTTTCATTCCTTTAACTAACTTGTCCACCAATCATATCCTTTAACCAGGAACTCATGACAATTTTTTTTCAAACTCTAAATAAAAGCTTTAAGTAAAGCCCTTCCTTAGGTCCTTTAATAGTTAAAAGTAACTAACTTTACAATCTAAATTATGCATAAGTCCTTTCAAATGTTCAACATCCAATACAATCCGATCACTTCATACCTTACCAATTCATACCTTGACAAAACATACTACCATGAACCTCTCACTATGAAGAACTTGAATTCTAACTCCAATTCTCCCTATTTGCCAACATTAACTCATATCATGAAGATCTTTATGAAATAGACTCACTATGAAGAACTTGAATTCTAACTCCAATTCTCCCTATTTGCCAACATTAACTCATACCATGAACATCTTGATGAATTCATGTATCTTAACTTATTATTGATCGCCTCTTTATCGACCTTACCATATCCTTTATAAGAAATTTTAATGTACTAATTACCATACTCCAAATCACAAAAAGAGCTTATCACCATATTCAAGCCGTGCATATATAGATTTGTTTTCAAATAGTATCCAATAGCTTTCTAACTCGGATCAATGATATATAACATTGTCACCATAACCAAAGCAAAATAGATGGACTACATATCTCTGAATTCAATTCTCCACTCTCTCAATAAATACATCTTTGGCCTTTACCATCACAATGAATGTCCTTATTCTTGTATCTTTCTAAATGCTACCCCATATCTCACTAATTCTATTCATTTTTTTTACTCTAGCTCTTTTTAATTCTATTTGAGCAGTGTCTTAACACATTCTACATCTCTTAATATGATCACATTACTCATCAGATAGTAGTAATTCATAACTTTAGATATCCACAAGTCATTATCACCTTACTGAATTCATTTGATCTAAAATCCATATCATATGATTGCATCCTGCTCATAATCATCACGAATTCTTATTATCATTATGCTCAATAGCAATTGCCATCATCTTGAAGGCAATCTTATCATTGACATGATACTTTAAACCCCCAATTATACTATTAGAATCCAAAGGACTAATCTAAGTTTATATACACTATCCTACTAAAATCCTCTATTACCTTCTCCCAAGTTACTCGTTGAGACTCTATTTATCCATAAACTTATAATTCTAATATTGATCCACTCTATTAGAGCTTATTATTAAATTACCAATTCTCATTTAAAATTCTTGAGATACACTTCACCACCTACCCATTAGTCGTACCAAAGATCTATCACTAGAACACATCATACTTACTAAGAAAATAGTACCCAAAGTAAATCATAAACTTAAAGTCTCACACAATTATATACTATCCTAGATATACATCTTAGGCCCTTTTCTTATCTAATGACTTAGCCTCAATCCACTATTTTCATCTGATCACCGTACTCGTAACATCAAGATATACATCTTAGGCCATTTTCTTATCTAATGAGTTAGCCTCAAATCACTATTTTCATTAAAGGGTCACATTCACCGTACTCGTAGCATTACACTTCTTTCAGGTCAGCATCTTAATTTCTCGCTTACGCTATGTCAATCCTACTAGAGAAAATGTCCGACTAATAGTATCAATTTCGTCATGCTATCCCTTTTTTCATAACACTCACCTAAAGTTCAAACTTAGGATTTAGTACTAAACATGTACATCCATACTCTTTACATATTATACTAACTCTAAACTACTAGATAAAATCAAGAAATATTGAACCTCTGAATCTCATGATAAGAAATTAATTATCTCACAGTATATCTAAGTATAATCTATCATCACTCCCTTTCATAAGTTAAGTAGTATCTATCTTATCCATTATACCTCCTTACCTAACTAAGTTCATAATTCTATAAATCTCATGTAACTCTTATTTTAAAATCATGAGCTTAGTTTAGATCTACCACTTTATGTCATCTGCTTTTCTATTCAACACCTATACTTGATCTTTACTAACACAATGGCATGTCAACATCGACTATATTCTTATTTGAGTGTACTTCATATCATACTAACTAACAACGCTTCCTCTACCTATAATCCATAAAGCTAGATGACACTTACTAATTTTTAACCACAACTCAGAAGAGAGTTAACTTATCACCCAATTTCTTAGCTTATCAACACATGACTCGAACTACCTACTTTAATCATCTACTATTCTCACTCTTCATGATTTCTATATCTTTCTAACTCAAGGATTATTCTATCACTTATGGTTTACAGAAGCCTTCAGTCACTTTCTCTTAGGGGAATCAAACACCACTAAGTATTCATAGCTATAACTTAACTACCCTCTCAAGGATAACATCTGACGAATGATTTGAAGAACTGAATCTGAAGGTATATCATATCTGGCTCTAGCTCAAATACATGATTTATATAAATAAGAGTTCATTATTATGAATCGATAAATTAAGCATGCTAGTTGGCTCCTCACCTGATGAAGTCTCTTTATTTTCTAAATACTTTACCATTACAATCGATAAGAAAATCATAAGCATCCTCAGATTTAATATCCTTAAAGATCGAGAGTTTTAACTTTAAGAAATTAGCGAAGAGATCGTGTTGGCCACTAGTAATCAAGGCTTATATTCAATCAAGATAATATGTCTATCTCCAAGGATGCATCCATATGAGGAGCTACAACAACTGCATGTTGCTCTAGTGTTAACCATTGCGAGGGAGAGTAAAGAAGATCAGATACCAATTGGTATCACCTAGATACCAATTAGATTCAAGTAATAGCACGAAAGAAACAAAGAAGTGAGTTTTCCTAAGGTCATGTAGCCTCTCGTAGAAAAGTAAAGGTGTCCCCATACCGTTCCACAAGACTCTACTAGACTTATCCTTGTGTGATGAGATTACTGAACCTAGTGCTCTGATACCAAGTTTTTCACGACCCAACATGGATCGTGAGTGGCACCCACACTTTCCCTCCTAGGTGGGCGAACCAACATATATACCCCAATCCATACTAAGAATTCACTTATAAAATATAATATTAAAATAGAAGTTCAACTTATAAAAGCAAGTATAACAAAACCTATAATTTCTATTATCCAGCATTTTCCAAAACATGAAAGTCATTACATCAAAGACATCTAATTCAAGTACTAAGTCTAAGAGTAGCAACACTAGAATAGATCAATAAAATAGTTTATGTCCGAAAGCTAAGGACACTATGTCATAACTAATGGAATCCAATACGAGCTAGAAAGTTAGCTCACCCTGAAATCTGGTATACCGAAGACTGATTAGAGCTGAGGATGAGTCAAAGTTGATAGGATATTCTCTGCACTTAATAAAATAAAATAAAGAAAAATACGAGTAGGAGTCAGTATGAGCCATATGTACTGAGTAGGTATCATCGGTCGACTCCAACTAGAAATTACTATGCATAAGTAATATCAAGAAATGAACTATAACACTTAACAGGTGGAAAGAACAAGTGACAACATCATAAAACAAGTACGTAATCAGATAACAATATCAAAAACAAACATGAGAACTCAGGCCTCTACACCACACTTCTTTTGGGATATGTGTTATTTGAGATTGAGTATATTAAATTATTTAAATATGTTTTCCTTTATTATGATCGTGCTAGGACGTGGCACCTGATCCTATAATATATGTGTCAAAATGTGACACCTGATCCTATAATATATGTGTCGGAACGTGACACCCTATCCTATAATATATATGTGTCAGAACGTGACACCCTATCCTATAATATATATGTGTCGGAACGTTACACCCGATCCTATAATATATGTGTCAGAACATGACACCCTATCTTATAATATATAAGTGTCAAAATGTGACACCCGGCCCTATAATATATGTGTGTCAGAACGTGACACCCAATCCTATAATATATGTGTCGGAACGTGACACCCGATCCTATAATATATGTGTCGGAACGTGACACCCGATCCTATAATATATGTACATAAATCTAATGGTATTCACATAATGCCACACAACTAATATTTAATCATCTATACTAATTTTCAAAACTTAAATTATAATATGATAAAGAGAATTAAAAAAAAATATACTACTCAATGCACTATCTATACTCAAATTACGAACTGGAAAAGAAAAACAAACAAAACAACAAAGAAAAATCCAAACCCCAACCATGCTTGCTCTCCTCTATCCATTTACTTTCCCCTCATAATCTAATGATTACCTAATAACTGATTCTTACCACACAATCTTCAACAATAGCAATGCACCACTACATTACTTCTCTCCAACAATTTACTACTTATATAATCCACCCTTATAATAATATCATATGCATATATGACCCATATCACTAAGCCACCATTTACACATATACCAAGAAGTTAAAAATGTCACAACCCAACCCTTCAATCAAGATAAAGATATGACCCATATCACTAAGCCACCATTTACACATATACCAAGAAGTTAAAAATGTCACAACCCAACCCTGTGGCCCGTGACTAGTGCCCGTCCGGGGCACCCAAACACAACCACTAAACCAACTCAAACTATAATACTAACTTATTTAGAGAAATTTCTGCAGAGTTTCCTCTGTTTTCTTAACTAACCAAAACCTGCATACAGATAATCCCAGCCAACAAAATATATATACATACATGCGGGCCGACAAGGTCACCCTGTGGTTAAACCGCCCAACAAACTTAGCATACATACATAATGTACAGACTGTCTGACCTGTCCCACATACCCAGCATACGTACCTAATATACAGACTGACTGACATGTCCCACACTCGCAGGAGTCCACAGATCTCTATACAGACATACTGAATCATAAGACGGGACAGGGCCCCGTCGTACCCACAAACGAATATGATACAAAATAGTGAAGTGGCAAGTATACCAAAAGTGGCTCCGAAGCAAAGAAGCTCTTCAGACTGCAACAGTGATCCTACACTGGTGATCCGCTACTCTGTGCGTCTGTACCTGCGGGCATGAAACGCAGCCCCCCAAAGACAGGGGGTCAGTACGAAATACGTACCGAATATGTAAAGCAGAACATGCAGGATAAGTGAAGCAGAATTGTAGTAATTTAAAAATGACTGAGATATTAAAATATTTATTTCTCCCAAAATGCAAACCGGGACAATAATTCACAACGACAGTATGGAAATCAAACGCATAAACAAACCTCAAAATATTTCCTTTTAGTATAACAACATGACATGATACAAAAATTGGACCGCTCGGATTATCAAGGCGCGCCCACTGAAACTAAGTCCTGGACTGCCCGGATCACGAGTCACGTCCGCTAAGAGTATACTTTGGGCTGCTCGGACTATGATTCATACCCACTATGAATATATTTTAGACTGCTTGGACCACGAGTCACGCCCACTATGAATATATTTTGGACTGCTCAGACCACGAGTCACGCCCGCTAAAGATATGTATTAGGCTGCTCAGACCACGAGTCACGCCCCCAACAGATATGTTCTGGACCGCTCGGATCACGAGTCCCGCCTGAAGCATTTCAGAACTATTCTAAAGCATTTCGAGCTTTCTATTCAAAGTTAGAGCCATCTACACTTCCGAAACTATTAAAGAATGGGTCCAAGTTCAATAATTTGACTATTCTTATTAAAAAAATGCAAAAAGGTTACTCACCCAATCCTATAATATATGTCATCTACACTTCCAAAACTATTAAAGAATGGGTCCAAGTTCAATAATTTGACTATTCTTATTAAAAAAATGCAAAAAGGTTACTCATATATTTGGTTTAACATGTCTGCACTGTATAGATACCTAAATGATGGCCCAGGGAGTTTATGTTTAAATCAGCTTAATTTATGATTACTTAGCTTATTTAATCATACTTAAAACCTGATTGCTAGGCTATAAGCATTTCTCAACAATTATATGCGACAATGCGTTCCATAACTCCAAGGATATGCAATATATTCATTTTTGAAAATCCAAATATTATTTATCAAATATTCTAAAGAATGGTTCAACAATCATGTTCACACTTAACATACTAATATTTAAAAACATATCCAGAATAGTAGTGAATTGTATATATATCCAATAATGATGTATAGCTCGTCTTAAATCCTTTTAGAACCGTCAACTTCAAGTAGAAGGTGTCATGGCGATTTGAAAGGGACTAACTTAATTTTATGTCACACAAACTACTACAAGATATTTCAAATTAGCTTTAGGCAACTCGGATGTTTTACAAAAAATCATGGGTATTACCACTTTTCAAGCCTTGGAAAAATATACTCCTTCAACTTTATTAACCTTTCTATATTTCACCAACCTGCACGACTTTGGGGTTTCAAGGCTTACCAACTTCATTTAATCTTACACACATGCTAAATCTTAGGGACCTAGGAATTAGAAGTAAACGGATTGCAATAGGAATAGGATTTCTCAAATTTTAGTTACAAAATTACATACTTCCTCCAACTTGCAAATTGCAAGAATGCAAAGCTTGAACTAATTCATATTTGCAAAGGCGTATCAAGGGACAATCATGGATCTAATTCACGATTGGAAATTCAAGTAAAGTTCATTTCAAGGTTCGTGTTTAACAATAGCATGCCAAGGTATCAAATTAACACATATTCGCTAAAGAATATCAAAAAAACAAATAGGGTTCTTATTCATATACATTGTTTCGAACTTTTCACACATTTCATACTTTCATAATTAACAAACTTGTCAAACTCTCATAGTTGACAACCTTGCCCAACTTCCATAATCAACAAACTCATCAACTTTCATAATTAACAAACTTATCAAACTTTCGTAATTAACAAATGGATCAAGCTTCCAT
>DF358373.1:76631-91046 GCA_000787875.1 Solanum virginianum
TATCCAAAATTCACACATTGGTCCCAAATTTTATAATTGACTCAGAACACCAAAAAACGGGTCCTAACATCCTCCCCCCCCCCCTTAAGAACATTCGTCCTCGAATGTCATACTAACCTTATGAGTCCTCAACCATAATGTAGTATTCCATACTAAACCGTTTAACTATCATACCATAAAGTTAACAATGAAATTGAGCTATCTGTAGGAAAAATTATTCTAGGCTCTTAATGAGGCCAGCCTTCTCCAATATCTCAATGGTAGTACAGTAAGTCACAACTATTGAAGAATGGATCGGTTCCTCCACAATCCAGTACAAAATCCATTTTTTTCCAAGTTTTCACAATTGCCATAGAACCAAATCACTGAATTCAAGGTAAAACCCTCAGGAAAGGCAGTCTTACTTTCGATCATATCAATCAAGCAGTTCCCCAATCAGAACAAACAACTTAACTTTGCCGTAACCATTAATTATGATACTGCACATCACAAAAATTCTTCCAATTCCCACGTACACCATCTGAATGCACACAGTAATCCCAAAAACATAGCAGCAGTTATAAGTTCAGTGTCCCACAATCTCATAATAAAGCGATATAAAGGGAGTTCAAGCCAATCAATGTCACATAGAACAACAGCAACCGTTCATTCACAAATACACGTTCAAAAGTATTCAAACATAGACTGTAGCAACAGTAACGTGCATGAGAATCCATCCAAAGCAATTCAGTTCCTCATTGGTAGGCAGTTTCTTCCTCAAGCCCTTAATCCCTTCATTAGTTGTTTGTATACTTAGTACGAAAAATAGAGTGCCTCCGGACAACTGAGATCTTTCTCGGAGGCATATTAGTGCCCATCCGGGGCACCCAAACACAACCACTAAACCAACTCAAACTATAATACTAACTTATTAAGAGAAATTTCGACAGAGTTTCCTCTGTTTTCTTAACTAACCAAAATCTGCATACAGATAATCCCAACCAACAGAACATATATACATACATGCGGGCCGACAAGGTCACCGCTATGGTTAAACCACCCAACAAACTTAGCATACATGCATAATGTACAGACTGTCTGACCTATCCAACAAACCCAGCATATGTACCTAATATACAGACTGACTGATATGTCCCACACTCACAGGAGTCCACAGACCTCTATACAGACATACTAAATCATAAGACATGATAGGGCCCCATCGTACCCAAAAATGAATATGATACAAAGTAGTGAAGCGACAAGTATACCAAAAGTAGTTCCGAAGCAAAGGAGCTCTTCAGACTACAATAGTGATCCTACACTGATGGTCTGCTACTCTGTGCGTCTGTACCTGCGGGCATGAAACGCAATCCCCCGAAGACAGGGGGTCAGTACGAAATACATACCGAATATGTAAAGCAAAACATGCAGGATAAGTGAAGCAGAATTGTAGTAATTTAAAGATGACCGAGATATTAAAATATTTATTTCTCCCAAAATGCAAACCGGGACAATAATTCACAACGACAGTATGGAAATCAAACGCATACACAAACCTCAAAATATTTCCTTTTAGTATACCAACATGACATGATACGAAAATTGGACCGCTCGGATTATCGAGGCGCGCCCACTGAAACTAAGTCCTGGACTGCTCGGATCACGAGTCACGTCCGCTAAGAGTATACTTTGGGCTGCTCGGACCACGAGTCACGCCCACTATGAATATATTTTGGACTGCTCGGACCACGAGTCACGCCTACTATGAATATATTTTGGACTACTTGGACCACGAGTCACGCTCGCTAAAGATATGTATTGGGCTGCTTGAACCACGAGTCACACCCCCAACAGATATGCTCTGGACCGCTCGAATCACGAGTCACACCCAGGCATAATACCATCATCAGAGCATATTAAAAGCCACACAATCAGTATCACAAATCTAAATGATTAGCATAATGATCACACTCCAATCCAGAATTCTAAGTGTTGCAAATTCTTTCACCGCTTTCAGAACTACAATTTTCGGAACTATTCTAAAGCATTTCGAGCTTTCTATTCAAGGTTAGAGCCATCTACACTTCCGAAACTATTAAAGAATGGGTCCAAGTTCAATAATTTGACTATTCTTATAAAAAAAATGCAAAAAGGTTACTAATGTATTTGGTTTAAGATGTCTGCACTGTATAGATACCTAAATGATGGCCCAGGGAGTTTATATTTAAATCAGCTTAATTTATGATTACTTAGCTTATTTAATCATACTTAAAACCTGATTGCTAGGCTATAAACATTTCTCAACAATTATACGCGACAATGCTCCCTATCAAAATTTCCAACACGTAGTAAACTAATCATGTGCAAACACAACATATTATTTTAATTAGTCTTGGATTAGTTTAAAAGTATCAAGTTTCAATAAAGAGACCTTACAAACTAGTATATCCGTAGGAAGGTAGCTTTTAAGGAAATTCGGGATTGATAAACAAAAATAGTTTCCATAACTCCAAGGATATGCAATATATTCATTTTTGGAAATCCAAATATTATTTATCAAATATTCCAAAGAATGGTTCAACAATCATGTTCGCACTTAACATAGTATATAAAAATATATCCAGAATAGTAGTGAATTATATATATATATATATCCAGTAATAATGTATAGCTCGTCTTAAATCCTCTTAGATCCGTCAACTTCAAGTAGAAGGTGTCATGGCGATTTGAAAGGGACTAACTTAATTTTATGTCACACAAACTACTACAAAATATTTCAAATTAGCTTTAGGCAACTCAGATGTTTTATCAAAAATTATGGTTATTACCACTTTTCAAGACTTGGAAAAATATACTCCTTCAACTTTAATAACCTTGCTATATTTTACCAACCTACACAACTTTGGGGTTTCAAGGCTTACCAACTTCCTTTAATCTTACACACATGCTAAATCTTAGGGACCTAGGAATTAGAAGTAAACGGATTGCAATAGGAATAGAATTTCTCAAATTTTAGTTTTAAAATTTCATATTTCCTCCAACTTGCAATTTTGCAAAAATGCAAAGCTTGAACTAATTCATATTTGCAAAGACATATCAAGGGACAATCGTGGGTCTAATTCACGATTGGGAATTCAGGTAAAGTTCATTTCAAAGTTCGTGTTTAGCAATAACATGCCAAGGTATTAAATTAACACATATTCGCTAAAGAATATCAAAAAGACAAATAGGGTTCTTATTCATAGCGCTAGGAGCATATATTGTTTCGAACTTTTCACACATTTCATACTTTCATAACTAACAAACTTGTCAAACTTTCATAGTTGACAAACTTGCCCAACTTCCATAATCAACAAACTCATCAACTTTCATAATTAACAAACTTGTCAAACTTTCATAATTAACAAACGGATCAAGCATCCAAAATTAACAAACTTATCACACTCTAGGTATTAAACCTTCTCAAATTGCAAACTTAAAGTTCATAAGAGTCAAGGTAGAATTAGTTTCTTTACAATTATCAAGAAGGAACTAAGGCATATCTAAGCTCAAAATGGAAAATTAGAAGAAAAAGATTTCTCGAGCTTGTAATGCTAACAATTTATCATTAATTCATGCCACAAGATCAAAATGCTTTACATACCTCTCTTTCTTCGCTAATTTAACTCCAACGTCAAACAAATCCAATCTATCCTTCCGGATACCCAATGTCTACAAATATCACAATAGCATCATAGTTAGTTAAACTCTATTATGGGCTTTAACTTCTAAGTTTTACTCCAAAATTCTATAGAAATTTTGCCAGCATTTCCCCTTAAATTAGGCTATCCTAGGGCTCCATCTTGGCCCCATTTCATCATCAAAAACAATAACAACAACAATGCAAGCTCTTTTTTTTTAAGTTTATAACTTCACCAATTTAAATCTGGGCAGCATACAATTTACATACATAACTAGCATACTAAATCACTTCTATACACTCCAAGAATCACAACACAACACTCCAACACCCAACGTAAATCCCCAACGTCAAAACGCTACAATTTGATACGATTTAAGGCCCCAAATTCGACCACAACCTCATGAGTATATACAAACCATCTCCACTACTTCTTTGATCCCACAAGAACCATTTTTATGTCAATTAAATACAGTTACAAGATTCCAAGACAAAACAATTTCATAAATCCCCAACTCCAAAGTTTTGAACCCAACTCATTCAACCCTACAATCCACATAAAACAAGCAATTTTCATGGTTCTTTTTTCAATATAATACCCCCTAACACATATACAAGCCTTAATTTAACTCAAAAGAAGAAGAAAATCCACTTACCTTAACAACCCTTTAAGAGCTCCGAATCTTCAATACCAAATTTTCAAGGGTTTTCTTGACAAACCAATGCTATCACGTTACTTGGGGGACTCAATATAGTAGGCTTATAGCGTCAAATTAGTCGGAAGATCAAAATTTGCGAATTGTTTGGTGTTTACTGTTCATGGCCGAGAGCCTCTAGGAGAAAGGTCTTGAAGATTCTAAAATTTTCCTAAGTGTAAAGATGGGGAGGAACTTATCTTAATATACATATATTTATATATTTAAAATAAGGTTTTGGGACCTATTGGTCCCACCCACACATGTGGACCAATGATCAAATAACAAAACTCAAGTGGGACCACCTCAATAAATTTTCTTGTTCTAGAACTTCATATATTTTTTGTTAACAAATACACTTGCCCAAGAATTCATGAAGGATCTTAAATATATATATATATATATATATATATATATATATCTACATGTGCACACATATAAAATAATACACATACACATCCTTTAAATATTCTATTAAAGTCCTCAAGAACATACTTAAATCCCAAATTTCTCCAAAATTCACACATTGGTCCCAAATTTTGTAATTGACTCAGAACACCACAACATGGGTCCTAACAAAAAAGAAAAGAAAATGATTTACCTGAATACTCCTTAGCTGACTTTGTGTGCCACGGTCCTTTCTTTAGCTCTCCATTTAATATTTTCTTAGCCCCTTCTACTATTTATTTTCTCTCTTTTTACAAAAAAATTAAATATATATTAAAAGTAATAAATCATATTAACCTATTTTTAAAAAATATATATATATAAAAAATAAATAGTTTAGGATATTAACCAAATTATTATTTTAACTCACCAACTAAACTAATTATCTAAAATTATTCGCTAACTAAATAATGAAAATTATTTACTAGTCCAAAAAGTCCCCTTAAAATTTACGAAATAAAAATCTCTAGTACTCAAAACGACCTAATGGTTTGTTACACAGGTATACCTCAATAGTTAATGCTTTATGAAACTTAGAATTTGACTTAAAATTTTGGTTGGTTAATAAGAACTTCTTTTTTATAGAAGTTAATAAGAACTTGATTAGTATTTAAAGTCCATAAGTCTATTCAAAAGTCTTACCATGCAAAAAGTTAATTTATTAGTTCCTCAAATATGAATTAATCATTAATAAAATAAAAAAAGCTTTAATAATCAAAATTCTTTTTGCGTGGGACACTTGATATATTATAAATTAATAAACTAATATTTAGGTAAAATAATAAATGTCAATTTTGTCTATTGTAGAGTTTTATAATGAAGGCAAAAATAATATTTCTAAGTACCTTCATGTGTTTAATTTGTTAAAAAATAATTCGATGTAGATACAATATTAACTGAATCATGAGAATAAAGCTAAAATGATAATATTTGGAAGAATTTCAACTATAAAAAAATATGAAAAATTATCAAAAGGGAGAACCTATTATCAATTATTGATTATGTATATCTCATATATATACAGTCTTTAAAGCTATTAATTAAAAGAAATAAAGAAAGATGAACAAATGGTGATAATATGAGTGCAAGAAGATGAGTAGAAGCAAAATCAAAATAAGAACTAGAAGAAATGTTCCTTTTGTAAAGCTTGATCCAAAACATTGCTTAAATAGAAGTTTATTTTTTTGTATAAGGTAAAAATCTAATTAATTCAGAATAATTAAATATTATGATTTCTTAATTATGATCATTTATCACAAATTTAGAAGATATATTAATTGCATTAAAATTTATTTAAAAGTAACCAAATTTGCCTTAAACAAGTAATTGTTGCATTGGCACATGCATCAAACACCAAAATTTTTGGAAATGTTATTAAATTTTATTTTAAATTATCATAGAAGTTGGCGTGATTTGTCCATTATTAATTTGACAAGAGAATTAAAAAGTAGTAAATGATAGGGCTAATTTTACAAAATCACCATTTAAATGTAATAAATATATTATTGTTTATTTAAAAAGTAATAGGAAATGACTATAACTAATGATAAGGGTAAATTAGGAACTAAGTGTAAAATATTATCTCTTGATTTCATAAACTCTTGGATATCCCAAAATAGTATGATGGACAAGTAAAGATGGACGGAGGAAGTATGCAAAAATTTAAATAAGGAAAGATTTGTTTTCTCTTAAATGATGATGACTAAATTTGTGGCAATAAAAATTATCATGGAATTTTTCAATATTTTGATTTTAGTCAATGTTAAATTACTAAATATTAGAATTTTTTTTTCTTCCTTTTTGTTAACAATGCATAATCTATTTATTTTGTTTTTGGAGATTTTTTTTTACCCTTTTGTTGGACCTTTTTTTTTCTTTTTTCTTACTATTTTTAAATTACAAAATATTAGGGTTCTTTTTTTTTTTTTTTTTGTTAATTATGTATAAAACTATTTGTTTGGACTTTTTGGCAATATACCTTTTTGACTTTCTTTTTAACTTTTTGCTGGGCATTTTTTGACCTTTTGCTTCTTTTTTTTTTTGGACCTTTTGGGCCCTATTTTTTTTTTGGATATTTTTTTAAAACGTTTTTGTCCTCTTATTTTAAAAGTTTTTAATAAATATTTTAGATTAAGCCTATTTTAGTTGAAAAAAGATTCTTCAAGGTAAGAATTTAATTATAAAGAATTTTTAATATGTTTATTATAGTTAATATTTAATATTATTAAAATAGTGATATATTAATTGAAGGAAAAAATGAAAAGACTTTATTGTCTAAAAATGGGTCTTTTAATGAGAGGCAAAAAATTTAATCATCATTGTTAAGGACCTTCGCACTTTAATATAGTGTATAGATCAATATAAATAGATAGATAAGTCATAGCTCAAAAGTCGATACAAATAGGCTCTAAAAATACAGATTGTGACAATTAAAAAATGAATAGAGGGAGTAGCACTATAGTATGGAGACGCACTCGTAACATATTTTTCCAAGCTTGGATGAAAAATCCGAGCCCGAATTTGCAATCAGTGTGGAAAATCGAGTTAGAGAATGGTCTCGACCCGATTTAAGAGCAACCGAGTTGAAAAATAAGTTTCGCAAAATTTACCAGAAATAATAAGGGTAGCGACAGGGCCGCGACGCAGACGTCATCATGCCTGAAATTTTGGATCGTGACAATTGGTATCAGAGCCTAGGTTCATAGGTTTGCATCCTAAAAGGTCTTCCTTGCTTAGCCCTGTTGAACAAGACCCACACTTATATATTTTCTCATTTTTTTGATGGGGTAGAATTTTCAAAACTCACAGGTGCGCGACCTGTTATCTCGACATGTTCCACCAAGTTTAAAATTTTAAATCTTTTGAGAGGCATTCTAGACTTTTCCCCACCTCTTCTAAACTTGACCCATGACCTATCTAGGTTATTTTGATGAGTAAATAGGGTCAAAAACCCGATTCTAAGTCTTTCTTCACAATGCTTGAATGTTAGGACTTGAGAGAGAAGAAAGAAGAACGTGAGATTGGAGAATTCTTGATGGGTGATATAGAGAGTTTTATCTCAGGTATGTAAGGCTAAACAAAAACATGAGATTATTCTCCCATGTGCCCCATATATGGTCTTAGAAGAGTTGAAGATCAAATGAGTCTACATACATGATTCTTTAATGGTCTCTTGAATATTTTCTTGAAAATTTTATTATTTACATGTATTTTCATATGTTGATGATCATCATAAACTTATTTTCTTGAGATATTGCATAAACCCTCTATGTTAATTATTAAAAGCAAGGATGAAAGAAGATAGGGATTGAGTCTAGAGCCTTGATTGAGAATGTGATTGTGATTGTGATTGAGATTGAGATATGAGAATGATGATGAGTTGATAGTCTCATGAGTCTCCATAAATGAACTCTAATGATTCGTCTATTCGATTGTTCCTTAATGATTGTCCAAATCCTTGAGTTGTTGATTAATAAGATGATTAGAGTCTTTATAAGATTGATTAAATGATGAGAGCTTTTATAAGGCTGAGTTAAGATGAGTCAATTGAGATGTATTGACTGGATGGATTGTTTTATGAGCATTGAGTCATGAGAGGAGTATCGAGCACTGAAAGAGTAAGAGTTAGACCAACTCGCACTCGTCAAACTACATAGCAAAGCCTAGGTGAAGATTAAAACCATTATGTCTTATTGTGGTTCCCTCTGGATACAGTCCCTGAAACAACAGAGAACTTGAATGATAATTGGGGTCCCTAGTGGATTCTATTCGTGCCCTACCTGGCAAGTATGGGACGATTATGGCAATAATGGCAGCTTGTTGTACTATCACTAGCCCATAAGTAATTATTTTTGGATAATAGAAACTGCTAGAAAGTTCCTACCTTGAGTACTCTGAGTTGAGATGAGAGCCATTTTATGTACCAATACATTCCAAGTACTGACGTCCCCTTTTGGACTGCATTGTATTATGATATAGATACATAGGATAGAGGTCATCAACAGGCAAATCATTGAGGATCTTCGAGCATTCAGCAGATTGGTGAGCCTCCCCCACTTTGGAGGATTCATTACATTATTTTCATCATGGTTTAGAATTAGTTTTGCTTATCTATTTATTTTGATTGAAATAGTCATGGATCTATCATTGGCACCACCTAATAGTGATAATGCCTTCTAGACTAGAGTCAGATGTTGATGTTGGAATTTGTGAGCTACTTTCTTTCTACTAGCCTTTCATTATATTATTATTTGAGACTAGATGAGTAGATGTGCCCATTTATTCCTTATGTCTTTCGCTGATTTTTAAAATGTGTGGATGGATGAATGTGATGAGGCCAAGTGGTTCAATTGGGGAATAGTAATAGTCTCTGGGTGCCGGCCACTTCTTGAGTCCCCTCCCGGGGCATGATAAACTTGGCATCAGAGCAGAGTTCAAGTGTCTTAGGGAGTCTATAAAGCCGTGTCTAGTAGAGTCTTATTTATAGGTGTGTTGTCGACCACACTTGGTAAACAGGAGGCTAGAGGACATTAGGAATTGTTTCCCTTCATTCATGATCTAAGTCGTGCGATAGAGTTATACTCTATGAAAGTTCTATTCTAATTCGTGCTTTGCGCATTGCATAATTATGATCATGCCTCCCAGAAGAGCCGTTAAAGGTAGAGGGCATCCTGCCAGATAGAATGTCAATCCACCTGAGCCTCAAGGACATGAGGTGCCCGTGGATCAAGCTGTCCCTGATTCGCAACCCCAACAAGATGAGGTCTCCAATGTTGAGCTTCGTTAGGCTATCCAAACTCTAGCCCAGGTTGTCACAGCACCTACTATGAGACTAGGAGCGGCCCGACAGGATGCCCATGACACTTCCAGAGTTTGAGAATTTTTAGGAGGAATCCGCCTAAGTTCACAGGGTCTGCATCCACTGAGGATCCTGAGAACTATGTGGAGGAGCTTCAGAAAGTGATGCATGTGGCCGATGCTAACAGAGCGGAACTAGCTGCTTATTAACTAAATAGGGTGGCTAGACTATGGTACAACTAGTGGAAGAAAGGTAGATGGAAGAATGCCCCTGTGATGACTTGGGCTATATTTGAGGAAGCTTTCTTAGGGAGTTTCTTCCCAAGGGAGAGATAGGAGGCGAAGGTAAGAGAGTTCTTAAACTTGAAACAGAGCTCTATGACTATGCAAGAGTATGGGCTAAAGTTTACCCAACTATCTCGCTATGCTCCGGATATAGTTGCTAACATGAGGGGAAGGATGGGGATATACGTTGACAGGTTGAATAGAGGACGAAAGAGGGATGGGAGGGGAGTAATGCTCGTGAGTGACATGGACATTGGGAGATTGATGATCTTTGTGCAACAAGCTGATAAGGAGAGGCAACATGACAGAAAGGAGTTTAGAAGCAAGAAGGCTAAAACATTCGGTCATGAGGTTGGGAAGAAAGGCAATGGAAATTGGTTTCCAACACCATCATCTGCTAGTGCACCTACACTTAGAATCAGAAATGATCAGAAGTCTCAGAATGTTGGAGCCTGTGAGAATCAGTCACAAACTACTATGGCTCAAGGTTCACGAGGTAAACCACCCTGTAATACATGTGGCAAGTTACACATGGGTAGATATCATGAAGAGAGTGATGTATATCACAAGTGTGGCCAAGTAGGCCACTATCAGAGAGAGTGCCCAAAGTGGGTTGACTAGGCTCAATCTTCTGCACCAGCCCCTCTAGCTAAGGGGAATCAGAGAGGTACCACTTCAGGCGTAAGCGGAGCTATAAATCATCTATATGCCATGGGTAGTCGACATGACTAAGAGAACTCCCCAGACATTGTGATGGGTATGATTCGAGTCTTTCCTATTGATTGTTATGTGTTGATAGATCCTGGTGCCACATATCTTTTGTCTTGTGCCTCTGGCGTAAGAAACCCCGAGTCTTTCCTATTGATTGTTATGTGTTGATAGATCCTGGTGCCACATATCTTTTGTAATTCCTTATATGGCCAGTAGATTTGATAGAACCTCTGAGAGTGTTCTTGAACCTTTTGATGTTTCTACTCTCGTGGGTAAGTCTATTCGAGCTGAGCGAGTCTACAGAGCTTGCGTAGTGTCCATCCATCATAGGGATACTATTATTGATCTGATTGAGTTAGATACGATTGATTTTGATTTGACCCTTGGCATTGATTGGCTCCATGCCTATTATGCCTCTGTTGAATGTAGATCCTGAATCGTTAAGTCCTAATTTCCAAATGAATCAGTTCTAGAATGGAAAGGTGATTCTGTAGCACCTAAAGGAAAGTTTATCTCGTACCTTAGATCCAGAAAGATGATTGCTAAGGGGTGTATTTACCACCTCATGAGGGCTAAATCTGATGATGTTGAGCCCCCTACTCTTGAGTTAGTTCCGATCGTGAATGAGTTTCCTGAAGTATTTCTTAAGGATCTGCCGGAGTCCCTCCTGATAGGGAGATTGATTTTGGGATAGATGTTCTTCCTGATACCCAACCTATCTCAATTCCACCTTATAAGATGGCCCCCGCTGAACTGAAAGAATTGAAGGAACAGTTGAATGATTTGTTAGAGAAGGGCTTCATAAGGCTGAGTGTTTCTCTGTGGGATGCCCCTGTCTTATTCGTGTGAAAGAAATATGGGTCTCTCAGAATGTGTATTGACTATAGGCAATAGAACAAGGTCACCATAAAAAATAAGTATCCTCTCCCAAGGATAGATGACTTGTTTGACCAACTTCAGGGTGCCTCTTATTTCTCAAAGATAGACCTCCAATCTGGTTACCATCAGTTGAAAGTGAGGGAATGTGACATTCTAAAGATAGCCTTTAGAACTAGATATGGCCATTTTGAGTTCTTGGTCATGTCCTCTGGGATGATGAATGCACCTGCAGCCTTTATGGATTTGATGAATAGAGTGTTTAGACAATATCTATATATGTTTGTGATTGTGTTTATTGATGATATTTTAGTGTATTCAAGAGATGAAAAGGAGCATGCAAAACACCTTAGAATCATCCTTCAAACCCTTAAGGACCATGAGTTGTATACAAAGTTTTTGGCTTCAATCTGTGGCTTTCCTAGGCCATATTATCTCTGGTGATGGTATTCGAGTGGATGTTCAAAAGATTGAAGCGGTTAAGAATTGGCCTTGACCAACCTCTCTAACTGACATAAGGAGTTTCTTGGGGTTGGCAGGCTACTACCGCCAATTTGTTGAGGGATTTTCTTCTTTATCTGCACTATTGACAAAGTTGACTCAGAAAAGGTCAAGTTTCAGTGGTTCGACGAGTGTGAGAAAAGTTTTCAAGAGTTAAAGACTAGACTGACTACTGCACCAGTCCTAACCTTGCCCGATGGAACGGAAGATTTTGTGATCTATTACGATGCTTCATGAGTTGGATTGGGATATGTGTTGATGCAGAGAGGGAAGGTGATAGCCTATTCTTCCAGATAACTTAAGATTTATGAGAGGAACTACCCAACCCATGATCTTAAGTTGATGACGATGGTGTTCGCACTCAAAACCTGGTGTCACTACTTGTATGGAGTGCATGTGGATATGTTCATTGACCACAAGAGCTTGCAGTATGTCTTCAGTCTGAAAGAACTCAACTTGTGACAAAGAAGATGGTTAGAGTTGATCAAGGATTATGACATAAACATTTTCTATCATCCGGGTAAAGCTAACATTATTGTTGACGCTCTTAATAGGTTGTCAATGGGTAGCACAGCCCATGTGGAGGAAGGAAAGAAGGAGCTAGCTAAAGAAGTGCATCAGTTAGCTTGATTAGGAGTCCAACTTGAGGAGAATGATAACGGAGGAATTAATGTCCAGAATAGCTCTGCTTCATCTTTGGTGGCAGAGGTAAAGGAAAAGCAAGACAAAGATCCTGTCCTACTCCAATTAAAGGAGGCCATACACAAACAGAAAGTGATGGTCTTCTCTAAGGGGGGAGATCGGGTGTTGAGGTACCAAGGTATATTGTGCGTCCCAGATATTGATGGTATATGAGATAGAATCATGGCTGAAGTTCATAACACTAGGTATTCCATTCATCCTAGCTCCACCAAAATGTACCACGACTTGAGAAAAGTCTATTGGTGGAGTAGAATGAAGCGATATATTGCCAAATTCATTTCCAAGTGCCCGAACTGTCAGCAAGTGAAAGTTGAGAACCAAAGGCCATGTGGATTAGCTCAAAACTTTGAGATTCTAGAATAGAATTGAGAGATGATCAGTACAAACTTCATTACTGGTCTACCGAGGTATCGAAAGCAACATGATTCAATATGGGTGATTGTCGAGAGGATGACTAAATCGGCTCACTTCTTAGTAGTTAAGACAACTAACACTATAGAGGAATACACCAAGATGTACATCCAAGAGATTGTGAGGTTGCATGGGGTTCCCTTGTCCATTATCTCGGATAGAGAAGCTCAATTCACCTCCTAATTTTGGAGATCATTTCAGAAAGGATTAGGTACAAAGGTAAGTCTGAGTACAGTTTTCTATCCACAGATCGATGACCAGGCAGAGCGTACAATTTAGATATTAGAAGATATGTTGAGAGCATGCATCCTTGATTTCAAGGGAAATTTGGGATGATCACCTACCGTTGATTGAGTTTGCATTAGTTATCATGCAAGTATTCAGATGGCTCCCTGTGAAGCTTTATATAGGAGGAGGTGTAGATCGCCAATTAGGTAGTTCGAGGTTGGAGAAGTGGAGTTGATTGGGCCTGACCTTTTCTATCAAGAAATGGAGAAGGTTAAGATCATTATAGAGTGAGTGAAGACTACACAAAGTCGCCAGAAATCCTACACCGATGTGAGGAGGAGAGGTTTGGAGTTCGAGGTGAATGATTGGGTATATTTAAAAGTGTCACCTATGAAAGGTGTCATGAGATTTGGGAGGAAGATTAAATTGAGTCCACGCTATATTGGACCCTATCAGATTGTGAAGAGGATTAGGAAAGTCGCCTATGAATTAGAGTTGCCTTCTGAGTTAGATGATATTCATCTGGTGTTCCACGTGTCGATGTTGAAGAAATGCTTGGGAGATACTAACTTGGTAATCCCTGTGGAGATCATCAAAGTGAAGGATAGTTTGACCTACGAAGAAATTCCGGTCCAAATCCTTAATCATCAGATTCGCAGATTGATAGCCAAAGAGATAGCTTCAGTTAAAGTCCTGTGGAAGAATCAATTCGTTGAGGAGGCCACATGGGAAGTTGAGAAAGAGATGAAAGCAAAATATCTGCATTTATTCATGCCATTAGATGAGAGTGTTGAAGGTAAAATCCTTACCCTTGACCAAATTGATTGTCTTTTCTTGTTGATTGTCTATTCTTGAGTCCGAAAAGAGGTGGTTGATAAAAATAAGGAGTTGAAAAATAGATTGAATGTTGAGAGGAGTTTCGAGTCTATTCGTTCCTTGATATTTATCCTTACTCATCATTTGAGGAGGAATAATCCCAAAGGAGAGATGATGTAATACCCGATAAAATTACCAAAATACCCCTAAAATGGAGACGCGCGCGTAACGTATTTTTCTAAGCTTGGATGGAAAATTTGAGCTAGGATTTGCGATCAGAGTAGA
>DF358372.1:0-30545 GCA_000787875.1 Solanum virginianum
CTAATTCGTGATTTAGTAAGGTTGGGCTACGATTTTTGGAGCTCATTTAAAAAATGGATTTTTTTAGCCCGGCTTGAATAAACTTGTTGATTTGTGGGGCTTTTACAATATGGGTTGGTCCGGCCTGTGGGCTGAATTAAAAAATAATTAAAAATAAAATAGAATATTAAAGATAATAAGAGTCCAAACTCAAAGTTCATTTAAAATTTTTAAATATTAAAATTTAGATACAAATTATATTTTTATAATATGTACTCCCTCTATCCATGTTTACAAATAATATGAGCAATTTTACTAAATCACCTTTCGGATATAACAATTACAATGTCTTGAAAAATATAACGAGAAAATAATTACTAGAATTAATGATAAGGATAAACTAAATATTAAGTTTGAAATTATCGTTTGATTTTATCAAGTGGACAAGTATTAAGTTTGATATAGTGGACAAGTATTAAGTTTGAATATTAAGTTGGACAAGTATTAACTAAATATTAAGTTTGAAGTGGACAAGTATTAAGTTTGAATATGTTGCTATTTATTTTAATATGTTTAAATTATAATTTAATTTAAAAATTTATTAAAAAAATATAAGAATAAAAATGTGGAAGCTCGGTAAGGTCCGCGACCCACGTACAAATGGATTGAACTAGTTATTTTCTAGCCCACTAAAAAAAGGGACCAACCCGACCTGACCTGTCAAATTTCAAAGCCTGTAAAAACTAGCCCGGGTGGAGTGGGTCAGCCCGTACCGACACTTTTTACCTAAAACACCCTTACCTACCTACCTACCTACCTCTTCACTTTCTCCATCTCTTCCCATGTGATACTCCTAATTTTTATTTTATTTTTTTGGCTGAGTGGAGGCCAAGTTTTCTTTTAAAAAAAAAAAAAGTTTATAATAAGAGAGCTTTGATGAAATTAGAATTCTACACTACGTAAAGTTAATATTCCCAGATTCAATAATGGGATCCCGCAGAATCAGGTGCTATGTGCAAATATACAAGTATGGATAGAGTTATTATCCATACTCTATTAAATTTCTTATTTTTATAGTTTAAGTTTGGACATGCATTATAAAATCGTAATTTCAAATCAACATTTGGACATGTAAATTCAATTTCTCCAAAAAGTATGATTTGAGATTTCAAATCATGATTTCAACTTTTTAAAATGTAAAACTTGACATGAAATGATTGTTCATACCATGTGAAATGATTATATTAAATAATAGTTAGTTACTAATATTATTGTGTGAATTTAAAATTTTATATTCACAAATATTTATTTATAAAAAGAACATGAAGATGATGATTATAACATTATTCACTGATATAATTAGATTATAAAAAGAACGTGAAGATGATGAGATTATAATGAGGACAAATGGTTGTACCAAAAAGGTCCTTATTGCATGTGTCTTAGCCCCTTCAATGTGAAAAAGTGCTTGCTTTTAATAATATAATACTTAAAAATAATAAAATAAATATAATATAAAATATATAACTAAATTAAATGTTTTAAGAAGAATAGAAAACTTAAAAGATTTGTAGTCTAAAAATATGACAAAACTCCTCTATTTATAATCAACAAAAGCTAGTATGAAAAGGCACTTATCATGCCTTATTGAAAAAGTCACAACTCTTCGAAAAAATCACAACTCATAAAAAAAATCACAACTACTTGAAAAACTTACAAAAATCACAATGTGAAATCTGTCCTCCAAAAGTATTTGAACTTTCATGAAATCAAAATATTGTTCAAAATGCTCAGTGGTTGGGCATTGCTGTCCTCCAAAGAATCAACTCAAAGACTATTTGATGAGTTGGTTAGTTTGGAATGTTAGGGGAATAAATAAGTGGCATAAGAAAAAGGAGCTTAAACTCCTTTTGAAGAATAGGAGAATAAAGTTGGCTGGACTGGTTGAAACTAGAGTAAAGCAACACAACCACCATAAAATCTGCAACAACATGTTTCCTTTCTGGGAGGTGATCACAAACTACCAACATAGCAGTAATGGAAGAATTTGGATAGCTTGGGACCCAAATGTGTACAAAGCTACTACTATTTCTAGTTCATGTCATACCATTCACTGCAATATTGCTGAAATCTCAGGGACCCTTTCTTGTTAATGCACTATCGTGTATGGTTTTAACTCCATTGATCTGAGAAAGACACTCTGGATTGATCTGAGAAGTATAGGCAGAATATCCAGAAGGCTTGGTTAATATGTGGTGACTTCAATGCGGTGTTGCATCCAAGTGATAAGAGTATTTGGTAATTGAGTAACATTATCTAAGATTAGAGACTATGCTGAATATATGCAGGATGTAATGGTTAGTGAATTACCATGGAAAGGAGAATACTACACTTGGACAGATAAGCAATTGGGTGATGCTAGAATTTGTAGTAGAATTTATAGAGCATTTGGTAATCATGAGTGGATGATGTTGTGGGGTCATGTTCAAATAGAATATGCACTTCCTCAACTATCAGACCACACTCCAATGTTATTCAATCTAACAAGTTCTCAACACATAATTAAAGCTCCTTTTAGATTCTTCAATGTATGGGTTGATCATCCTGAGTTCTTGGAGATACTGGAGCATATATAGGGGCAGAAGTTAGCTACAGAGCCAATGGAGAACATATGAAAGAAATTCAAAACACTTAAAGAACCACTAAAAGCACTAAATAGGAAAGAACACAAAGGGATTGAACAGAAAATCTCTAAAGCTAGAGAGGATATACAGCAAGTGCAAGATCAATTGAGGAGGAGGTATTCAGATAGTATAGTAATGACGGAAAAGGAAAAAATCCAGGAGCTTCAGAAGTGGTCTACTATTGAAGAATGTTTTGAAGCAAAAAGTTAGAGCCAAATGAATACAGCTGGGAGATGCAAACAATAAATACTTTTCTTCAACCATCAAGAAGAGAATTCAAAAGAAGCAAATCACAGAACTATCATCCTTGCAGGGTATTACATCAACAAAGCAACAAGATATCAGAGATGAGATTCAAAGCTTTAATAAGTCACTGATGGGATCAGCAACTCAGATTTTACCAGCAGTTAACAAAGAAATCATGAGGAAGGGCCCAGTACTAAGTTAACAGCAAGGAATAACATTGTGCAAATTAGTAACTGATGAGGAAATCTACTCAGGCCTAAGATCTATAGATGATGATAAGGCACCTGGAGTAGATGGATACAATGCATTATTCTACAAGAAGGCTTGGCCTCAGATTGGAAAGGAAATAACAAGAGTAATCAGAAGATTTTTCAATACTGGAAAGATCCACAATGCTATCAACTGTATTTCCGTCACATTGGTTCCCAAAAAAGCCAATCCAGCTACAATGAAGGAGTATAGACCAATAGCTTGATGTACAGTATTATATAAGGTCATTGCTAAGATTCTTACAGCCAGGATGAAAGAGGTTATAGCAACAGTCATAAATGAGGCTCAGTTAGGATTCATTTCAGGAAGAAAAATTGCTGATAACATCATTTTGGCTACTGAGTTGGTTAAAGCTTATCAAAGAAAGCAGATCTCACCTAGATGTATAACCAAGATTGATTTACAAAAAGCTTATGACTCTGTAGAATGGGTATATTTGGAATAGGTTATGAGTGAGATGTGTTTTCCTGCCAAATTTATCAACTGAATAACGCAGTGTGTTAAAACTGTCTCATACTCTATATTGATCAGTGGGAACCTAACACACCATTTAAAGCTGTTAAAGGTCTAAGGTAAGGTGATCCAATATCACCTTATCTGTTTATTGTGGTTATGGAGTACTTAAGTAGACTGTTCAATACTTTGAAGGACAACAAAGAGTTTTCTTATCATCCTAGATGTGCTAAGTTAGGGGTAACACACTTGTGTTTTGCAGATGACCTATTATTATTTGGTAGAGGGGATCTTCATTCTGTGGTGACAATAATGAACTGCTTTGATATATTTGCTCAAGCATCTGGACTTCAAGCAAATAGAGGAAAAAGTTCTATCTATTTTGGAGGCCTCTCAAAGAAGGATCGGGAAAGCATTATTCAGCATACTAGTTTCTTACATGGACAACTCCCTTTCAAGTATTTAGGCATCCCATTATCAACAAAGAAACTCATTCTGAACCAATGGATGCCACTAGTAGACAGAATTGTAGCTAAAATCAACAACATGGTCAGCAAGAAAGTTATCTTATGCTGGGAGAATACAGCTGTTACAGACAGTGCTCTTTGGTATACAATCATATTGGTCCCAACTATTTCTCATGCCAGCAAAGGTACTTAAACTTATTGAAGCACATTGCCAAAGTTATCTTTAATCAGGTTCTAGTTCAATCACTAAAAAGGCATTGGTAGCTTGGGATAAAGTATGCACACCTAAGTCAGTTGGAGGGCTAAATTTGATCAACATTCGATTATGGAACAAGGTCACAATAGCTAAAACTAACTGGGATTTAGCTAGGAAACAGGACAAATTATGGATAAGGTGGAAACATACATACTACATCAAGAAAAGCTCAACTGCTACAGTCAACATACCTACACAAGCATCCTGGATGATGAAAAAGATTATAGCAGCTAGAGCTACAATGAATTGCATTCAGCTGAGTAATCCAGTACGCAGCAGAACTATTTACCATAATCTACTAGGAGAAAATTCAAGGGGTCTATGGAAAGCACCGATGTTTGGGAATGATGCCAGACCAAAAGCAAAATTCACTCTATGGCTATAATTACAAGACAAACTGATGAAAACAGATAGGCTACACGAATGGGGGATTAAAATTGATTGTACCTGCACTATGTCAACAACAACAAGAGTCACGAGATCACCTCTATGTACAATGTTCCTTCACTTGCCCCCTATGGAGAAGACTTATGCAATGGATGCAATGGCAATGACAATGGCAATAGGCTCCATTCGCAAATTGGGGATCCCACTTAGCATGGTTGATAGCTTCCTTAAAGGGCAGATCTACCAATGCACAAGTGTTCAAGATGATTTATGCTAAAATGGCCCACATGATTTGGAGCGAAAGGAATCAGAGAGTGTTTGAAAACAAGAGTACGCAAAGTGAAGAAGTAGCAAGGCAAATTGCTTTCATTTGTAATGTAAGGGTTAAGCCTAAAATTAGAAGTAAATTGCAGCAATTAACCTTTTGAGATGTAGATGACAGAGTGGTGGTTAAAGTAGTTGTTATACTTTGAGTCTTAACTGATATAGCAATTGAAACTAAATTGCTATGGCAATGTAATGATTATTTTGGTGGTTGATGAAATATTAGTTATCAAAAAATCTGTCTATTTTTAATATAATATAAATAAATAAGATATATTGCATTAAGTATTTGCAGTTGAGGGTATTATATTAATTTAACATTCAAATTAAGGAGTTCATGCTTTTAAGGAATAGTATATAGTATAAGTATTTATAGATAGATATAAATAGATTAACTCATCCAAGATTTCCAACCACACAAAAGTAGAAAATCAATTTTGAACAAAAAAGATGACATTGGAAATGAAGCTTTCCGGCAGCTTACCATTTCCTCCGTCCTCGGATGATTAACTTTGAGAATTTTAAGTAGTCGAGTAAAATTTGGGTACACAATGAACTGGCCTGTGGGGTACGACTTCATCAAGAATTTGAGTCACATGGAAATAATTCAAATGCTATTGATTTTCTAACCAGGAGATTAGTAAAAAGAGTGATGTATTCACACAACTCTATCAAAAAGAACCGAAAACTAACCTGTTTTTATTATAATGAAATGTCATAGGTGTATAATTTTGAATCTAAGAGAACCAAAGGGAAGAAGGTAATAATGTTACCTTACACTTATGTACTTCACCAACTCAATAAGTTAAAAATGAAAGAAGAATCTCGCTACGTATTTACTAACATTTACAACTGAAGGAACTCCTGCGGAAAACTTGAACAAGCTTCACAGCAGCAGAAAGAACCCCGGAGAAATCTTGAACAAGGCTTCCATGTCCGCTGTGAAATTAAACAGCCAAAAAGCAGGCAGCAACACTCAAATTTTTTATGAAGCAATAATACGTTCAACGCACGTAAATCAACCAGCTAAATTACATGTTTTAGACGACAAACAAATACTCAGTATGCAAATCTTAAATAACTTACCAGAAACCTGACACCTGATGAAACAATCATGATTAAATAATAAAGGTAGCAGAAACGACTAGAAGAGAAACCTATCAATGCCTCTAGATGCTTACAGACCTTGCTATTGTTAGTTTGAAGAGGATA
The DNA here is from genome assembly GCA_000787875.1 of Solanum virginianum. Lineage (NCBI taxonomy): Eukaryota > Viridiplantae > Streptophyta > Magnoliopsida > Solanales > Solanaceae > Solanum > Solanum virginianum. The sequence goes on from DF358372.1 coordinate 6,279, forward strand.
GTTGAAGGCATAATTATCAAGGACCAGAAGCACCAATTCTCCTGAGTTGTATAAACAAGTCTATTAGTCACTTTAACTTATGACAAATCAAATGATCCTCGACCTTCATTAACAGCATAGAGTAACTTCTTGTACATGATCTCCTGCAGAGTAAAATAACGCATAACTAGGGGAAAATAAAGAATTGATTGATAATAGGGAAGTATCAACCACTAAAATGCCGACTCAGACAGGGAAATCATAAGGCAACATATGGCTATAGTAATTAGAGAAACTCTACCTTACTAGAATAGGGAGGGAGTTTCAAGTAATTAGCACATGTCATCACACTGGGTAGGTCTTCATCTGCAGATTCTGATGGTGCATTACTGTTGTGTGCTGCATTGCCAGCACCGGATGAATGCTGTTCCAAAGATATGAACGGTCAGTCCCTGAATAAAGAACTGTAGCAAATAGGCACACTTAAATTTTAGTCACAACCATATACCTTCCTCACAATTGTCAACTTAGGATTCAGAGCAGCAAGACCACCTCCGGGGAGCCGGGGAGCACCAGTGACAAACTGACAGAATGCCCGTTGCTGCTCAGGTGTGAACTCTCCCATAATCTCTAATAACTGAGGAGAATAATATATTACAAGTTATCTATCAACTTGAAACAAATAGAAGTGAATGATGAAGAATAGCATCCTAATCATCATTGTTTCAGGCAGTGTACTTTCACCAACAGCTGAAGGACAAAACTTACATGAATAATGGGAGGACTCTTGGATGTGTACCCATGATCGAATTTAATGTGCTCTACTAGAGTCTCAGGCTGCATAACAAAAAGAATGTAATACATTCAACCAAATACAGGAGAAGTAGGTCTAGAATAACCAGCAAATTCATGAGAACAGATTACCTTCCACAACTCTCTACGGCCACATAACAGATAGTCCAACTCTGAAGGAGAGAATATTTGTAGAGTTGTATAGTCAAAAACCTGAAAATTTTGAATCCTAAACGTTATTTATTATAAGATATAAAATTATCTGCAGGTGTATCCAAATTTGCTAACGCATTAATCAAGAAACAATCTGCAATAAGGGAACTATCAGACTGTCCCACCACATGCTTTTTTAACCCACAAGATCATCTTGATCTTTTAAGTTCTCTAGAAAAAAAAAACCCCCAAGCAGCAAACCTGATTAAAGCCAGATCTAAAAGCCTCCATTTGCTGCCTGATTCCAGTCTTGACAGTAGCATCAACTACCAAAGAAACGTATTCCTCCAAGTTACTGAGATCCACCTGCAAATTCCATTTAAGGTATTAAAAGAAATATTAATGGAAATAAGGCATGCAATTGAGGGACTTCATCAGTCAAGTACCAAAAATAAAAAGTGAAGAAACAAAAAAAATAAATAAAAGAGAAGGGCTGACATCCAAGATATCGTGGCTCACATTCTCATCGCCTGCTTTAAGAACATATTCAGGATAGCCAGGAAGTGTGAAATCTAAACAAAGATCCTCAACTGGAGTCCCACGGAAACACATGTCATAGGATTTGTCTAGGTTCTGATCTTCTATTGATTCTATGTATTGCTTTCGACAGACAAGAGCTTGCAACTCTTGCAAGGTCTTGCCCAATTCAGCGTCAAAAGAGAAAATGTCATACAAATCAAGCTCCTGAGGTATTTCAAGTTAGAAATATTAATGCAAAAGATAAAATACAGTGGTGGGTGCAACAACCAATCACAGAGGACAAGTGTGCAATGAAGAGCAGGGGGAGCGCTTACTTGGCCAAGAACAAGCTTATAGAAGGCCATGGACAGTGGAAGGTCCAAAAGCCGTCCATCTTGAAGAGCTTTGGCCATGACACGTCCAAGAAAGCGGAAATATTCAATTGCCTTATGGAATTGACCTCCATCAACAGTACCAGCATGTGGAGACCAGGGACGTGGGAATAATCCAAGAGGTGCTTGGACAAGATCTCTATCACTCCCACTTAATTTATCATCTATATGAACTCCCATAGAATGTCCATTTGACATTAATGATAAACCAGATCTCCACATTCCAAGTTCAAGTTTTTGTAGATCATGACTTAAAAGGGTATAAAACTCCAGTGTAGGACCCAGGCCAGTACCAACTTCACCAAAATATTCAACTTCAAGAACAGCTTTTTGGCTAGAGTACATCTCCATTACTTTTGCAGCAGAATCCAGAATGCGGTTCCTAGAGACGCGAACTTTCTGGCGCTGTAATCTACCAACCCTAACTGCCCTCTCATGACTAGATCCATTACCGTCAGCACCTTGCTGTTGCTGCAGCCTATATAGAGCCCTTGACAACCCAAAAGCAGTCGAATAGAAGTACTGACGCCGAGTCTCAAATGGAAAAAGAAACGGGCAGGCCTTTGTCAACTGGTAACACCAAGATGGAAGAGACCCACTACAAAGTGCAAGAGCATCCTGGATTTGTCGTGCCAACTTCGGAGTGAGTTTACTATTGACAAATTCCTCAGAAGGAATTTTGATACCCGTAGCACTGAGCTCATCCAGATTAGAAATTTTTCCTTCAGAGAAATCTTCGATCATGGACAGGACTCGTAGACGGGGGGCAAGCTGATTCAGTGCCTCCAAAACACATAAGAGATACAAAATACTGTAAGTAGGGTTGCTTTTCTCCAGATCACAAGGAAGTTCTCCCTGCAATATACTATCTAACAATGATGCTTGAAGCAATGAAGGATCAGCACTGGAACTAGTTGAAGAACTGGTTTTCATAGACTTGGAAATTGAGCTCCCAGACTCATTCATTGACCTCTCAGCTTGGTTGTCTGCCCTTTGGTATGTGAGAGTGTAAATATCACCCCAAACCCTGCTTCCGTCACTGGATACAAAATCATTGCCACCATATCTCTCATCATCATCCTCATCTAGAACAAGCTGCCGCTGGATAGCCTGGTAGATAGTCAAGTGCCTATTAAGCGGCTTCCCACCAACAGAAAATATTAGTTTTGGAGGATCACCAGAGCCGAATAGAGGATGCCCGTGCCGATCTCTAGCACCCCTCACACCTCTACCACTAGCAGATGAAAGACCAGCCATGGCAGCAGCAGCAAATGACATTGCACCCCTTGAACCATAGGAATTCCTACTTCTGAACTCAACGGAATCAGATCCCCGAACAGAAGCAATTCTGCTCCTCGAACCCGCAGCAGCATTTGTATTGCTACCAGTTAATGCCTGTGTAAGAAGGCTATCCTCCAAAGAGTCTCCCAATTTAACATCATGCACTTCATCGGCCATGTAGACAGGAATAGGGTCATCCCTCAGCACCTAGAAAAATGGGGAAGAAAAAAATAAGAACGTCGCTAATACAATATATGCACCATCTATATTTAACATTTAAAGAGCTTTTCAGAGTGATACGTCAAGGTATACCCTTCCTCCCGCAGCCCACCCCCTGCCCCAGAAAAAAAGAAGGCAATTCATAATAGATGCCTATTCAAAAAATTCCATCCATTTCTCCCTCATACCTCTCCTCAAAGGTAATCTCACGGTCGACTAGAAAAGGTTAAATGAAAGTTTTAGCTACAAAATAAAGGGAAAGGGTTTGATTGTGCCAATATATTATTTCATTGTCAAATTCATGACTCATTCAAGAACCGAACATAGGACAAATGTTTGCCCACTCCCATCCATAGCCCCTACTTAACAATCCCTCATGATTTTGTCATTGTAAGAGCTTCAATAATTCCATTTCTCAAAAACTCCTTGCTATAATAAAACAGATTTATCCTATATCAAGAGAACACCAACCCAAAAATCCGTTGGAAAAACCACATAATACTCAAGACCAAGTCCCATTTATTACTTGAACCCTAATCTACAAGACCACAAGTACACTAAGCTCATGTTTGTTTTCTAATAGAATTTTTACCAGGCTTTCCTTTTTCCCAATAACCGTGGTCAAGGCCACAGCTTACACACACCTCAACTAATTCCATATAGTACTTGCTACCTCTCACCAGTATATGCACCGAATAACTTGGTCTACCATAATGGGTGATTTTGTCCACCAAGACTTGGACAACCAGGAAACTATCACAAAGTGATTTTGACTCGGCTGGGAAGACTTGACTTCATTTCCAACACTATCAACCCAATTAAAACAGCCCAGGGGCTAGTTTCCCATGGCTACCATTTTAAAACTTCTAATGCTTCTAGTTACACCCCTTGCACTAAAGGGAAGAGTCAATTTCGTTAGTTGACATTAATGCATCTTTCAGAAGCATCAAACACTGATTCAGCTTTTAATCTAAAGTAATTCCTTTGCGTAACAGTGCTCAAGAAAACGTTGAGCTCTTAAATATGAAGATCACGTTAATCCATTTAAACAAGTTAAACCAAAAACAAGAAAAATAGAAAGAAGAAAAGAAATAGAGAAATCTAACAACATACATCATCATGGCCGTCTTCATCTTCATCAGACATATCGTCCTCAATCACCAAAGCATCATCAAGTCCAATAAGAGAATGATGCAACTCATCATCCTTAACATGAGTTAAACAGAGAAATGTCAGCATTCAGGTGGACATAAAATCCATTAACCCCACCTTAGTAGTTAAAAATGTAGACAAGGACACCAAAAGAATCAAGGTTTCCCATAAATATCTTTGCTTCATCTGGAGAACTCAATTTTTCAATAATGCAATAGGAATGACCAACAAAATAATTGAATCCCCTTCAAGAAGCTAATTATGTCAAGAATTTTAGACAAAAAAGAAAGATATTACATTAACTTGGATATTACATTAACTTGGAGGAAGTTCAGATAATAAACAAAATAATTGATTATACCACCAAAACTTGAAGGTAAATTCTATAGAGGGGTGGTCAGAACAACTTTTTTGTATGGGGAGGAGTACTGGCTAGTCAAGAACTCTCATATTCAGAAGATGCAAGTTGCAAACATGAGGATGCTAAGATGGATCATGGATATGTGGGCATATCTGGAGAGAAATTAGGAACGAAATATCCAAGACAAGGTAAGAGTGACCTTCGTCACCCTATGGTGGATGAGGAAGGCGAGGTTGAGATGGTTTGGGCATGTGAAGAGGAGATGCACCAGTGAGCAAATGTAAGAAGTTGGATATGGTGGGAACGAGGAGATATAGGACAAAGAAATATTGGAGAGGCAATTAGACAGAACCTAGCACAACTGCAACTCACTAAGGACATGATCTTAGATAGGAATGTTAGTGCATTGTTGAGCATTGTCTTGCTTTTCGGTGAGATTAGGCCTGATGGTAGTCTGGAGCACCATGTATGTCGTAATATTAGCCTTATTCATGTAGCTTCTTGTTTTTCAAGGTATGTCATCATATGACATTGTTACTGTTTCTTTTTTGTATGCCTCGTATTGCTTTCCTTATTAGTTGTCAAGTTTTCTTCCTTGCCATATGTCTTCGTTCACAACTATTTTGATTTGTTGTGGTTGCGCCAAGGCATACACTCTATCCTCCCCAAGCCCCACTTGTTGATTACACTTGTATGTTGTTATTGTTGACTTAAGAGGGAGAAAGCCAACTCTTGATTAAGGTTTGCAAAACTTGGCTCAAATATTACAATTCAAACCGTTTAAAATTGCTATTCAGTTTGTTTGGCTCCAATAATTTTTTAAACCAAATCAAATTGTAAATCACAGTTTGATCAGAAGTTTTAAACATTTATCTAAAGAAGATATTTTTAACATATGTAATACTGGTAACGAAATCTATAAAGCCTAAAATTAACTTTTATCCCCTGTCCTCAGTTAATTTTATATGAACATCAGTTTTATCAACTAATAGATTTCATAAAGTTGAGGCTATTGTAGCCTCTATGAATTTAAGATATATTTTTATTCTACTGTCAAGCCCCGTACTCCTCATTCAAATTTTGGTTACTTCACAAACCAAACCAAAGTTCAGTTTGGTTTCAAGGTTTAAATGGCTTCAGAAAATCATGAAGCACCAAGAAATAATATCCTCTATACCTTCACAAGTTCCGTGTTATCTTTCTTATTTTAAACAATCAGCCTATTTCACCAACAAATTGTTGACACGAAGAGGAAAAAAATAGAAAATAGGAAATCTAAAATTAATGCCTCTAAACACTTACGAGGTTTAATTTGAGAACCGTAAAAGATTATTCCTTCATTTTAAGTGAACTCAAGCAACTACCAAGCCAAAATCTTCAATATTCATACATACAGAGCATAACAAACATAATGAAGAGGACAAAATTACCTCGGAACTAGAGTCCACAGGTTTCTCCTCTGATAAGGCCTTCTCCAAGGCAGCTCTCATTCTAGCGGGATTTCTTGATTGAATTCCTCTGCGATCTTTTTGAGCAGGCTTCAAAACCGCTTTTCCTTTGCCCTTTGAAGAGCTTCCATCACTGTCACTAATACTAACTGCCGTCCTAGAGCGTGCAGAATGACGACGAGATGCAGAGGCAGGAGTGGACATAGATGGAGATGACGCACTGCCTCCTGCTGGTATAGTCCCAGATTCAGAGTTTCCTGCAGAAGCAGAGGCCTTCTGTCCAGCCTCAGGTCGCTCAACTCGGGCCCAGAGGAATTCTTCAATAGCTACTAAACTTGCCAAAGGATCAATCAACAAAACATTTGAAGAGTAGTCACGGAGGGTTTTCTCTCCTTGGGCTCTGCACAGGCGCAGCTTAAATGGCTGAGACAAAGCACTTAAACCTGAAGAAAGACGTGCATTTCCAGTCGATGATCTGGAACTATGACTCAGCACAACAGGGAAACGCTCCAATGAACATAGAGCATTTTGAAGCTTTTGGACCAGAACAGTCATGGGAACCATACTTCCACCATCAGCACCAGCAGGAAGGGCAACTGCAATAAAAGACTTGTATCTTCTGATTGCTTCTTGTCGAAGCCTAGACATACTAGTATCAGAGATCCTTTCCTTGGCAAGGTATGCAAACGTGAAATATTTTAGTAAAGAAGCAACAACTCCACTTCCAATGAACTCAAAAGTTGAAACACCATCCCCTTTGCTGAGTTCCCCTATCATGGCAGCTATCACTTCAGCCAAGTTTTCTTCCTTTCCAACAGAACTATTGCCAAGCTGAGAACCAAATGATTTGGATTTTCCTTTAGGTTTAGCTATCTGTTCATCAATACCAACATTCAATTTCATGCAGAGACTCTTCAATTGTATAAGATCATCTGTGACAGCAGCTTCAGCAGCCTTAGTATCTGAAGGGAAATACTTATCCTTGAAAGCTTTTGCACATGTACTGACTGCCATCCGAAGGTTAGAATTGACAGTCGGAATTTCCATCGAATTTGGCGGAGATGCAGTACTTGGAACTGGACTTGTAGGATCTTCAACAGAAGTTGAATCTGTATCGGAATTAGTGCTACGACGTCGATTATGTTTCTCCTTCTCAGCATTTGTTGGCTGGGGAGGAGCAGAAACATGAGACCCAGAAAGAATCAAGGCATCTACAGCATGAACAACACCTTCCCGGACAAACATCTTGCCAAAAACTCCAGGAAGTTTCTCCATTAGAATCTCTGCTATTTGAAGAGCGGGCACCAAGACTTGGGGATCCTTCCAAGCCAAAACTCCAGCCAAGAAACTATTAAGACATTACATTCAACCATCACATTCATGGAACACGCACTGAGAAAAATATCATTAAAAGAAATATTGTCTTATGATAAACATTGCTTCCACGGCCAAAGGTTGAAGAATAATATCAAGCTTTAATTTGGTCCCATCATACCTTGACAAGTTAGTGACATTATTTAAAGACTGAATCATATCTGCATTACTGAAATACATAAGTTTTCCAATAACTGAGAGGCATTTGTGGCGTGCTGCTGTATTCACACTGGATCCATATGTCTGATCAGAAAAACGAGCAACAGGAAATCACATCTCTAGAGTCTGTCCACTATGGTCAGGTAGTGATAGTAATACACCCATAGAGTGATAATACAAACCTGGATTAGAACAGGAAGGAGATCCATTCCAAATTGTTGCAGAAGTTCAGGTTGATCATTCAATAGTTTCTCACGAGCTGATACCTCCTGAGAACATGCATTCAGATTCTCCTGTTTGCTAGAACCACCAGCAGAGGATTTCCTCATAAAAGGACCCCTAGTGAAAAAATTTGTGCTAACTGGAAGAGAGATGGTTCCTTGAGGCAGTGGAGGAAGTAGTTCATTTGACAGATTCACAATCTCAAAAACCTACAATAAGAAAAAATTACACTTGGGATCTATCACAAAAGCAACAACCACAACGCCCAGAAAGTGGATACAGAAAGAGGTCGAATTCAACAAGCAGTTTGATTATGCGTCATTCAAATATCATGATTAATATTCCCACCAAACAAAAATTACCAAGCCTAATACTAGGAAAGTTCTCAGGGCTGCCATGGAAGTGTAATGACTGACAGGAAGAAAAAAATAAACACCTTTCAATCTAAACAAACTATCTAGATCCTCATTATTATTAATTGAGAAAAAACCATTCTGAAGTCAGCTGTTTATTCCAGACAGAGACACACCGTGGCCTTACTACCTTGTTTTGAAACAAAAGGTTGACCCTGCTAATCCATATCACATCGAGTGTGATATCAATCATATTACACTTCATGCAGTGTTCGACTGTACTTCTAGGTCCCTCGAGAAAAACTCCAGCAATTTTTCTATATTTTCAAAGAACATCTATTCCTTGGGGGAAAGTAAAGACAGAGAAATGGAACTCAAATGGGTTCCTACTTTTTTCTCGATTCATTCCACAAACTCTAATGCTCAACCCCCAGTTACTGTCCACTTCAACTCATCCACATGAAAATACATAGGATATCTAATCCTGTCTCCTCATGCCACAAATATCCAATATTCAATATGCACTACTTGTTCCTAAATCTCTATAATTTAGTAAAGTTCATATTTCTTCTTTCTGATACTCCTGAATGAACCATTGTAGCAATAGTGACAAACATACAAGCAGTGGATTGCAAAATTAAAGGTATCACACATACATGCTCTGCAGGTGTGCTCAAGGCAGGTGAAATAGAGACAGAGGCTGATAAAATGTCTTTGAGGATCCCACTGATGCCAAGCATCATCAAGGTTTTAGCCCCTAATGAAGAGGCACTGGCACACGAAGAAAGAAGCCGGATCAAGCCCTGCAAACCAAATCAAGTCATCATACAGCCCCGTGCAAACGATCAACACATCAAGAACTGAACTTACTGTGTAAGTTTCCGTGCTAAGTGAAGCCTGACCACCTCCAGAATTACTGGTTGAGATGAGGGAGGCAGCCTGTGTGACAAGTCCGTGATTGCAGAGCTCGTCTAGCTTCTCTGGAGATGATGCAAATGCTTCAGAAATCCGGGTCAAGCAGATAGAGGCATGCTCTAATACCTACACACACATCCAAGCACCAAGAAATAAAATTGTAAAGAGAGAAGGCTTAACCAAATTTAGGAGGCGAAAAGGATGAAAACAAGTTCATTAAGCCAAAAATTTTGACAATCTCCCTGTGATTTTGTTATGACATGATGATGATCTCACCTTTGCATCGTGATACTGAAGGAGATTTGTCAACAATGGAACAGCTTCCATCACAAAGTCAGCAGCATCCGAAGGCAGCTTCTTGCACATATTAGCAGCAGCTGCTAGTGCTACTCTCTGGGAGAATGAAAAAAAGATCAGAAATTCAGAATGATATTCAACATATCAATGGAACTATCAATGGCTTATTTACAATTCATTATCTTCACTACCTGAACACCAGTGGAAAAGAAATCCAGATACGAAAGCACGGCCATGAGTGCACCTGCTCGCAAACAAGCAGTTGGATCTTCCTGAGATATCTTCTTTAAAGCTTGTAGAGACTGTTAAAGCTAAACATTAGCATCATAACCTAAAATTTCCATCATGTCAATATTAAGCAATCTGCAGCACTTGCAAGGCATATTTTCTTAGCAGAGATGTTATATCGAGAATTTCTACTTCTAGAGAACTCTTAATGTTATCATAAACATACAAATTATTGAGCATTGGAATGATTCACATAACCAACCCGAATTAGTTTCGGATTGAGATGTAATTATTGCTGTTGTCGTGGTGTACAAGGCACAATTCTAGGGAGTAGCACTCAATTAGAATATACACTGAAATCAATTTCATTTGGCACAAAGGGAATAACTTTTTCACCTGTTCAGCTAAGTCTATGTATTCAATGGTGAGCAGCCGAGCTACAAAACATGAAACCGCTCCATAATGCACAACAGCAGCGCAAGAAGATGGCAGAACATCAACCAAATGGGTTAAAGCCCTAGCTGCGAGAAGCATAATATCAGGATTACTCCCATGATTAAGCAACCCCACCAGCACAGGTACAAAACAGTCCACTGAAAAAGTGCTCAACGAGTCTTCTGTCCCAATGGAAAGCATCACGCAAAGCTGAGTCAATGCCTCTATTTGTTTCCCTTCTTCCCCGTCAGCTCTTAAGCCCGATAAAATCTTCTTCAGCCGCCCATTCTGTTGCGAAGAGGAAGTAGTCGCCATTGCAGAACTGGGCAGTAAATCATCCAAACCAGCACCCAATTTTCTCAACAATCCTTGAAGTGCACCACTTGCTGAAGTCAAGTTATAGTGCAAAATAGCACCGCCTTCACTTGCATTATCATCTTCATCATCCCCACCAGTATCCGTGTTCAAACCCATATCTCTTTCTCTATCCCCAATTTCGTGCTCTTTTTCCTTATTTTTATCGGACCCGTGATTCTTTCCACGGCGGGTTCGGGTGCCCGACCCGGATGATTCATTTGTGGAGTCCATCGGGAGTGGGTCTCGGGAACGAGTTGAGATCGAATTTGAGGCGCTGCGTGTGGTGAGACGAGCTCTCTTAACAGAAGAAGCAGAGGGCGCTGATGACGTGGCCTCCGTCCGTTTCCGGCACCGAGCTTCCATACAAAACCGAACAGCCCACAAGGTCGCCGATTAATCGGCGATCAGACACAGTCCGGTAAACGGATTGTCATCATCTTTTAGAAGCCCTAATTCACAAAATTGGGCGAGGTAAAAAAGGAACTTAGATTGTTCCTTCCGTAACAATTTCTGCAAAAATTAAATGATTTTATTGCATGGCAGTGAACAACTCTTCACGAAATCGTAGGTAAAAAAAGAGAGGATTTTTATGTAAAGAAAGTGAACATAAGCAAGAAATGGAAGAACAAAAGAGTAGTTTTTTTAACAAGAAAAATAAAAGAAATGGAATCTAACCAATAAATTTGGTCTTGTTTGGATGATTTTTATTTGCTTATTTGTTAAGTGGATGATTAACACATTACGTGCTGGTAGGAGTTGTGCTCCTAATTTGTTGTTAAATTTAACCACACCAAGATTATTTTATTAAGTTAGAAATATTAGTCTAATTTTGAGTTATATGGTCTCATTATATATCTATATCTATTAATTAAACATAAATATAAATATTAAATTAAATAATAAACATATATTGGATAAAGAATATGTTTTTTTAAGGAAAAAGGGTCAAAAATACCCTTGAATTATTTGAAATAGAGCACAAATACTATTTCATTACATTTTAGCTCAAAAATACCCCCAATTAAATTTTTGGCTCAAAAATACCCCTCAATTAAATTTTTGGCTCAAAAATACCATGCAATTAAAATTTTGGCACAAAAATACCCCTCTCTCTAACAAAAAGCAAAAAAAGGTTAAAAATATAGAAATGGAGCATGGGTTAGATTTTGGTTCAAAATACCCTTTCCTTAAAATTTTGTGAAAAAGTACCCCTCTCTCCGATAAAAATAACACCATGCATATTGTGTAGACAAAAAATGTCACATCATCAATTCACGAAACTCCATTGAGGAACCCAAGAGGTTTTTTCCTCGGATATTAGGTCTGAAACTAGCCTTTTCATGTCAAAAGGGAACTTGCAAACGTCTCAAAAGGTTAATCTCTGAAGATAACATTGATTCATCCTCGTTATAATTGTTGTCTCTTCCCTCAATCAGCTTCTCGAGTTCAAAGAATCCAATTCTTCAAAATTTTCAAGCCTACGAAGTTTGTATAGAAATTGTTGTGCTCATGTTAGCAATGTAACACAATTAATATAAGTTATCATTTTCAAAAGATAATTCATTTGCAATTATTAATAGAAAAAATTCCCATAGTAAGAATCTAGATACTAAAGTTTGACAAAAATTGATTTGAAGATGCGTTGAAGTTGAATTTTTAATGGGAGAGGGATGTTTCAAATAATAACTTTAAAATTTTAATAGAGGGGTATTTTTTAAACAAAAACTAACGAGGGATATTTTTGCTCCATTTCTAATAGTTAAGGGGTATTTTTGACTCTTTTTTTATTTTTGTTAGAACGACGGGTATTTTTGAGACAGAAATTTATTGGAGGGGTATTTTTTAGCCAAAAATATAACTGGGGGGGTATTTTTCAATCAAAACATAATGGAAGGTTATTTCTGCTCCATTTCAAATAGTTGAGGGGTATTTTTGACCCTTTTTCTAATATCATTAAAATAATAATATAATAATTAAAAATTGGTGAAAAGATGATTAAACAGAGTCTTTTAATGAAGGGTAAAAAGTTCAAACAATATTTTTAAGGGTCTTCATACTTTAATATCGTACTAGTTAGTGCACGTGGTATGTACCTTATCAATTAATAAAAAAATGTATAGTAAATAAATAAATTATTACATGTGTTTTTACTATTTTGTTTCTGGATCAAATCTATTTTAATTGAAAAAAGATTCTTTATATAGGAATTTAACCATAATAAGAAAATCTCCTCTAATTAATTTTTATTATGTTTATTATTATATTCAATATTTAATATTATTCAAATAATAATATAATAATTACGAAAATGATGAAAAGACGATTTTGTCTAAACATGATTCTTTTAATGAAGGCCAAAAAGTTCAAATAATATTTCTAAGGATCTTCACACTTTTAATATAGTATAGATAGATCTTTTGAAGCAGGTCTTCTTTCTACTTCTCCATTAAAATCACGTTTATTACTCCGCCACTTATGATTAGATGACAAAAATCTACGAGCATCCATATAAAAAAATTTACGATCATACATTAATCGAGTAGATGGTGTGTCTTTGTTGCATGATGGACAAGCCAAAGCTCCCTTTGTGCTCCATCCAGACAAGTTGGCATAAGCTGGAAAGTCATTTATTGGCCATAAGAATGCTACCCACGTACAAAAGTTTTCTTTGCTCGAAGCAACATATGTATCACTCCATAAAATCATAATTCTCGTAACTCATCTATCAATGGTTCTAAGTACATATCAATATCATTTATATGATTAGCATGAAAAATTGAGTGGGAAAATGGTGTCGGTTGATTTTTAGAGCAATCGGATCAAAAAATAATTTTTTAATGCGAACCAGTGAGAATGCGCAATAGGGGCGCGATGCGCCTCCATCGCGGACCAACACTTGGTTTCACCTCCAAAAAAATTTCTACGGGATTAGAAAGCCTGTTCGGAGAATTTTTAGCGACAAATATCAAAAAAATACGCAGTCTGTGTCGAGGACCCTGCGTCCCGAAACTGATTTTTTTTAATTTCGTGAGGGGCATTCTAGACCTTTTCAAACCCATCTTAGACTTAATATATGACCAAAATAAGTCGTTCAAGTATAAAGAGGGTTTTTAAACCTTATTCTATGCCCTTTCTAAGTTCTTGAAAAGACTATGAAGAGGAGAGAAGCTAGGGTTTCCAAGTATTCAATTGTGATCCGTTGAGTTGCGATTTTTCTTCAATTTCGAGGTATGTAAGACTATCTAAAATTTTATTTCCATACCTAATCTATAATTACTATCAAGAATGCTAGTCAAAAGTCAAGTCAATTTTAGTCCTATGATCTTACGGAGAAATTCTAGAACCTTATTATAAAATCCTTATTATTCCATTATTATTATGCTAAGAACTTCATCGTTGAGCAGATCTCCTTGGATTCCTGAAGTATTACTACATTTACAAGAACCCTAAATGAGTTTTGATAACCATTTTATTTTCATTCTTTAATTGCATTGAGAAGTTATCCAACCCAAAGTATAAATAAGTTTCAAGAAGTACCTCAGCATGAATTATATAAGTAGCCCATTTACTACACTATCTTTTGAGCATAATATATCAGTTTTGAAAGATCAGTCCAGTTAGTTAAGGTATTTTGCATTACTATTCATCATGCATAAATTTCAGAGTTCGAGAAAACTTACAGTTGTAAATGCATCATTTTATCAGTAAAGAGTATGCCTATTTTTCTCTCTTTAAAGAAAGCATTATCAGTTCTGAGACACAAAAACAGGTTATAGGATAAATGGTGAGCCAAGGCTCCAAATAGTAGATTTTCAATTTTCCCTTAAAGAATGACATTTTTACAATTAATGAGCACAGAGCATATTTTGGGAGTAGTATTGAGCGCCAACGTGGGTACGAGTTCAGATAACTCCAACCCCATAAACTATGTAGCCAACATAGGATAGGATTGTACCAGATGTACAACTCCTCACTGCCACTGAGATGGCCCGATTTTAGGATGGAGCCACTCCCCTATTTTCGTTCCTTAGCCTGCCAAAGTATGGGACGACTCTGATAGCGTGGGTAAGACGTTATATCATCACGAAGCTCATAGTGATTGTTGTAGGTTGGAGAAACTCCCTAAGTTATAGTATATATTGTTTTCAGACATAGGTATAATGTAACACCCAGTAAAATTATCGAAACGCCCCTAAAACGTAATCATGCGCACAACGCGTCTTCTAAAGCTCCGATGGAAAATCCAAGACTGAATTTGCGATCAGCACGAAAAATCGAGTGAAAAATAATATTGACCCAATTTAAGAGCAACCAAAGCAAAAAATAATTTTCGTTAATTAATGTCCAAACAGTGTTGATCCGTGCCCCTGGTGCGACGCGGAGGGGGCGCGGACTTACACTTAGTTCTTTTTTTTTAATTTTTGACGTGAATTAAAATTTTTTAGAATTTCATAAAATACACTGGTCCGCGCCCTTGGCGCGTAGCGAACCAGTGTACCATTTTAAAAAAAAAAAAAAGGTATTTCCAACCTATTCCTAAATCCTAAAACGTGTTTAAAAGACGTTTATTATTGATTAAGAATTTCTAAAACTCATTTTTTTCTTAAGTTTCTACGTGAGAGTTCCTGAGAGAAGAAGAATAGAGAGTGGAGGGTTTTAAATTCGGGTGTAAATTCTTGAAGGAGACTTGATAATTCTTCAATCCAGGTTTGTAAAGGCTATTGAGAGCATGCGATTGTTCTCCCATGTGCCCCCATGATTGAATTAAGTTGATAGGTGATGGGTTTATGTTACGATTTTCTTGAATGCTATCTTGAAAACTACTATTATTCTGCATGTAATTTCGTAAGTAGATGGTCATCATAACTTTAATTATTTATTCAACTGATTAATTGAGCTATTGTGTATACTATGCATGTTTAATTGCTAAAGAATCCATGAATGAAGCTAAGGGTTGATGCCTAGAGCCCGAATTACGTATGTATGGATGATTGATATGGTCTGGGTCTTGATTTAAGTGAGTACTGATGATAATGATGCTGAAATTGATGGAGTGTGAGTCTCTTAGAGCCTTTAGGAGATCAAGCATGAGTTTTAAAGAGTGATCTTAATCTTCCCGAATTGAGAGATGATGAGATGAGATGGTGCCTTGTCCAAAAGAGACTAAACGATGAAAAAACTTTGATGTTGATGTTTATGAGCATGTTGAGTCCTAGGAGGAGTATTAAGCACCAAAAATGGGTAAGAGTGAGTCTCACTCGCACTCTTTAACTACATAGTCAGCGTAGCAGAGGATTGGACCGTGAGAGCGGATATTTCCTTAGTCCCAAAAGAGGAATTGATGCTATCATAAACCTCTGATGTACGCCCTTTCACCCCGGCAAGGTACTGAGTGGATGCCGTAATGACATTGCTTCATTGTACCATCACTGGCTCATAGGTGATGGGTGTAGGTCCAAGACACTCCCAAATAGGTCCCTCAATGATAGTATTCTGATGTTGATATGATAGCATGAGTCTTGATTGATTGTGATATGTTAGAGTTCTATTCCTTACTCTAAGTTGAGGTCGCATGATTGATGAATTGATGTCATTTACTATAGTTCACTTTAACCCATGTTACATACAGTACATTCCATGTACTAACGCTCTTTTAGCACTGCATCATTTTATGATGCAGATTCTGTAAACAGAGGACTTCAACAGGCTAATCGTTGAGGTTCGCAGATCCCCAGACAGAGACTTGGTGAGTCCTCCCTTGCTTTCGAAGAACATATTTATCTTTTATCTATTTAGAGTTATTTGTTTGATTGTGGTAGCCAGACCCAATCATGGTACCTTCTTAGACAGTAGTTATAGAGGCTTCATAGACATAGACGTATGATGGTTGATGTTTGGTGTTCTTTTCCCTTTTTTCCCTTCTTTATACTAAGATTGCCTCTTTTATTTTATACTCTTTATGATAGGCAGAGTTGATAGCCCACTGATGGTTCGTTATTTCTTTGTTATCTTCTGCTAACGAATTGGTTGCATGAATGCGATGAGACTAGGTGGTTTGCTTGGGGACTAGCAATAGTCTCTAAGTGCCAGCTATGCCTGGGGTACCCTCCTGGGGCGTGTCAACCTTGGTATCAGAGCCCAGAGTTCGAGTGTCCTAAGGAGTCTATGAAGCCGTGTCTAGTAGAGTCTTGTTTATGGGTATGTTATGCACCACACTTCATAAGCAGGAGGCTATAGGACATTATGAAATGTTACCCTTCTTCTATGATCTGGATTCGTGCGATGGAGTCTAACTTTATGGAAATCTCATTTTAACTCGTGCATTATGCATTTACAGAAAATGCCGCCAAAGAGAATAGCTGCTCAGAGAGATGCCACAGCCATAGCTGCTGAGAACACCCAACTTGAGGCCCCGGTCCAAACAGAGGCTAGGAGACGGGGACAGCCTGCTAGGATTGTTGAGATCCCATAAGCGCCCCCTGCTCAGCCCCAGCCAGCTCCCACTACCGAGGAAAAATTTAGGGAGCCATCACAATGCTAACTCAATTTTGGATTCTCAAGGTAACAGTCAGGGTTCACAAGCTCCTAGTTATAGCTCATAGGAGCCCTCAACTGCAAACCAACTTAGAGACTTCTTGAGGATGAACCCGCTAGTGTATACAGGGTCTAAGGTTAAGAAGGACCTACAGAACTTCATCGATAAAATGTACAAGGTCCTGAAAGCGAGGCATGCTGATGAGATTGAGGGAGTGAAGCTTGCTTCTTACCAATTGAAGGACATTGCTAATATGTGGTACAACCAGTGGGAGGAGAGTAGGGGTGAGAATGCAGAGCCTGCAGTATGGGAGGAGTTTGAGACTGCCTTCCTCGACCACTTCTTTCCTCAAGAGTTGAGGGAGGCGAAAGTGGATGAGTTCATGAACCTAAAGCAAGGAGGAATGACAGTAAACGAGCACAGTCTTAAGTTTATTATACTATCCAGGTATGCTTCGGAGATGACCCAAGATATGAGGGCCAAGATGAGGAAGTTCATAGCCGGCCTGGGCAGACATATGCAGATGGAGTGCAAGATAACCTTGTTGATCCCTAACATGGATATCTCCAGAATTATGGTATATGCCCAGCAGACAAAGGAAGATAAGAGGAAATATTGAGAGTAGCAAATGAACAGAAAAGCAAAATCAGCTGGGCATGAGCCTAGCCAACAGAGACAGAATAAGGGCGAGAAGTCCTACTTCTAAAAGGGATCATCTTATCATGCACCTTCTATAGCGAGTGAGCCCGTTCAGCCAAAAAGATATGATCAGAAGTCTCAGGGATTCTAGAATTTCAGGGGCTCGGGGTGCCCAATCTGAAGCTAGTGTGACTCAGGGCCCGAAGGGAAAGCCACGTTGTGGCAAATGTGGGAAGCTCCATCTAGGTCGGTGTCGTCTGGACACGAATGCTTATTTCCTATATGGGCAGGCGGGTCACTTTCAGCATGAGTACTTAAAGAGGAAACAAGGTGAAGAAAGTAATAGGGCACAGTCCTCTGCAGTACCCCTAGTTGGCAGTCAGTAGAGGGGTAATATTACGGGTATAGGAGGCGGGACAAACCGCCTTTATGCTATGGGTAACTGACAAGATCAAGAGGCTACATGAGATATTGTCACGAGTATGCTTCGAGTCTTTACCTTTGATTATTATGCATTGCTTGATCTGGGTGCTACTTTATCTTTTGTGACTCCTTATGTAGTTAGTAAGTTTGAGATTCTTCCAGAGTGTTTGCTTGAACCTTTTGTTGTTTTCACTCTTACTAGTGAGTTTATCTTAGTTGAGAGAGTTTACAGGGATTGTGTAGTGTCCATTTATCATAAAGACACCTTAGCTGACTTGGTAGAATTAAAGATGGTTGATTTTGATGTGATACTTGGCATGGATTGGCTTCATGCCTATTATGCTTCTATTGACTCTAGAACCCAAATTATTAGGTTCCAATTTCCTAATGAGTCTGTTCTAGAGTGGAAAGGGAGTTTTGTTGCACCCAAGGGCAAGTTTATCTCTTATCTTAGGGCTAGAAAGTTGATTTCCAAGGGTTGTGTCTATCACCTCGTGCGAGTTAAGTCTGATGATGTTGAATCTTCCTCTCTTGAGTCAGTCCCGATTATGAATGAGTTTCCTGAGGTATTCCCTGATGATCTGCCCTGACTCCCTCATGATAGGGAGATTGACTTTAGTATCCTCTCCCCAAGATAGATGATCTCTTTGACCAACTTCAGGGTGCTACTAGTTTCTCCAAGATAGACTTCAGATCAGGTTACCATCAACTAAAGGTGAGGGAAAGTGATATTCCAAAGACAATCTTTAGGACATGGTACGACCACTTTGAATTCTTGGTCATGTCCTTTAGGTTGACTTAGAGTGGTTTTGCAAATGCTCAAAGACCATGAGTTGTATGCAAAATTCTAGAAGTCTGAGTTTTGGCTCAAGTATGTGATTTTCTTAGGCCATATTGTTTCGGAGATAGTATTCGGGTGGGTATTCAGAAGATTGAAGCGATTAAGAACTGACCTAGACTGACTTCTCCGACAAAAATAAAAAGTTTCTTGGGTTTGGCAGGGTACTACCGCAGATTTGTTGAGAGTTTCTCTTCTTTGTTAGCACCATTGACTAAGCTAACTCAGAAGAAAGCCAAATTTCAGTGGTCTGAGGAATGTGAAAAGAGTTTCTAAGAGTTAAAGACTAGATTGACTACAACACCAGTTTTAACCTTGCCTGATGGGATGGAAGACTTCGTGATATACTGTGATATATCAAGAGTCGGACTGGGTTGTGTATTGATGCAGAGAGGGAAGGTGATAACTCATGCTTCCAGACAACTTAAGACCATTAGAAGAACTATCTGACTCATGATCTCGAGTTGGCAATAGTGATATTCGCACTTAAGATCTGGTGTCACTATTTATATGGAGCGCATGTGGATGTGTTCACTGACCACAAAAGCTTACAATACGTATTCAGTTAGAAGGAGCTCAACCTGCAATACAGGAGATGGTTAGAGTTGCTCAAGACTATGATATGAGCATCCTCTATCATCCAAGTAAGGCTAATATTGTTGCTCATGCTCTTAACAGGTTGTCTATGGATAACACTGCCTATGTGGAGGAAGGGAAGAGAGAATTGGCTAAGAAAGTGCATTGATTGGCTCGATTGGGAGTACAATTTAAGGAGAACAACAAAGGCAAGGTCAATGTTTAAAGTGGTTCTTCTTCGTCCTTAGTGTCAGAAGTGAAGGAAAAATAAGACCAAGACCCCGTTTTGTTCCAATATAAAGAAGTGGCTCATAAGTAGAAGGTGATGGTTTTCTTCAAAGGGGAAGATGGGGTGTTGAGATACCAGGATAGATGGTGTGTGCCTGATTAATATCTGAAGCTCATAACTCCAGATATTCCATTCATCCTGGTTCTGCTAAGATGTACCACGACTTGAGGGAAGTCTATTGGTGGAATGGAATAAAAAAAGACATTGTTGAATTTGTCTCTAAGTGTCCCAATTATCAATAGGTCAAGGTTGAACATCAGAGACTACGTGGATTAGCTCAGAATTTTGAAATTCTAGAGTGGAAGTAGGAGATGATCAACATGGATTTTATCACTGGCTTACCAAGAACCCAAAAGCAGCATGATTCGATATGAGTGATTGTTGATAGGATAATGAAATCAACCCACTTTTTGGCTGTTAAGATAACTAATACGATTGAGGAGTATGCCCGACTGTACATTCGTGAGATTGTGAGGCTGCATAGGGTTCCCTTTTCCATTATCTCAGACAGAGGAGCTCAATTCACCATACAATTTTGGAGATTTTTTCAGAAGGGACTAGGTACGAAAGTACATCTGAGCATGGTTTTTCACCCTCAGACAGATGGACAGGCAGAGCGTACGATCTTTACTTTGGAGGATATGTTGAGAGCGTGTATCATCAACTTCAAAGGAGATTAGGATAACCATCTGCCATAGATTGAATTTGTATACAACAATAGCTACCATGCCAGCATTCAGATGGCCCCTTATGAGGCATTATACGGGAGGAGATGTAGATCACCAATTGGCTTGTTTAAGGTTGGTGAAATTGAATTGATCAGACTTGATCTTGTCCACCAGTCTATAGAGAAGGTGAAAGTCATCAGAGAAAGGTTGAAGACAACACAGAGTCATCAAAAGTCGTATACGAATATGAGAAGAAGATACTTAGAGTTTGAGGTGGATGATTGGGTGTACTTGAAGGTGTCACCCATGAAGGGTGTCATGAGGTTTGGTGAGAAAAGAAAGTTGAGTCCACATTATATCAGACCACACCAGATTGTCAGGAGGATTGGGAAGGTTGCTTATGAGCTAGACTTGCCTTCTGAACTAGATGGAGCCCATCCGAGAGAATTGAAGAAGTGTTTGGGAGATCCTGCCTTAGCAATTCCTGTTGAGAATACAGAAGTGAAGGATAGCCTATCTTATAAAGAAATTCCAATCCAAATCCTTGATTGACAAGTTTGTAAGCTGAGGAACAAAGAGATAGCCTCCGTCAAAGATCTATGGAGGAATCAATTTGTTGAGGAAGCTATGTGGGAAGCTGAGGAAGCTATGAAACTCAAATTCCTGTACCTATTCATGCCAAATGACGATGATGTCGAAGGTAATGTCCCTATCCTTAACGTTATTGAAATTTCTTTCTTGAGTTGATGCATTGATTCTAATTCCTGAATCTAAGACAGAGATAGTTAGGTGATGGATAGTTGTGAGTTCGAGTATTCCTGAGTGAGGAATGAGATGAGTTTTGAGATTACTCGTGTTTCTACTCGACCTTTACTCATTATTCGAGGACAAATGATCTCAAGCGGGATATGATGTAACACCCCATAAAATTATCAAAATGCCCCTAAAACGTAATCGTGCGCACAACGTGTCTTTCAAAACTCCGATAGGAAATTCGAGATCGAATTTGCGATTAACATAGAAAATTGAGTAGGAAAATAGTCTCGACCCGATTTAAGAGCAACCAGAGCAAAAAATAATTTTCGCTAATTAAAGCTCGGACAATGTTGATCCGCGCCCTTGGCGCGACGCGGAGGGGGCACGAACTTACACTTGTTTTTTTTAATTTTTTATGGGCATCAAAATTTCACGAAATACACTGGTCTGCGCCCCTAACGTATCGCGAACCAGTGTACCATTTTAAAAAAAAATTCTTTTAATTACGAGAAGGGCATTTTGGGTATTCCCAGCCTATTCTTAAGTCCTAAAACGTGTCTAAAAGATGTTTATTACTGATTAAGGATTTTTAAAATTCATTTTTTCTTAAGTTTCTACATGAGAGTTCCTGAAAGAAGAAGAACAGAGAGTGGAGGGGTTTCAAATGCGGGTGCAAATTCTTGAAGGAGACTTGATAATTCTTCAATTCAGGTATGTAAAGGCTACTGAGAGTATGCGATTATTCTCTTATGTGTCCCCATGATTGAATTAAGTTGATAATTGATAGGTGATGGATTTATGTTACGATTTTCTTGAATGCTATCTTGAAAACTACTATTATTCTGCATGTAATTTCGTAAGTAGATGACCATCATAACTTTAATTATTTACTCAACTGATTTATTGAGCTATTGTATATATTAGGCATGTTTAATTGCTAAAGAATCCATGAATGAAGCTAGAGGTTGATGTCTAGAGCTCGGATTACGTATGTATGCATAATTGATGTGGTTTGGGTCTTGATTTGAGTGAGTATTGATGATAATGTTACTGAAATTGATGGAGTGTGAGTCCTTAGAGCCTTTAGAAGATCACACATGAGTTTTAAAAAGTGATCCTAATATTCCCGAATTGAGAGATGATGAGATGAGATGGTGCCTTGTCCAAAAGAGACTAAACGATGAGCAAAATTTGATGTTGATGTTTATGAGCATATTGAGTCCTGGGAGGAGTATTCAGCACTGAAAATAGGTAAAAGTGAGTCCCACTCGCACTCATTAACTACGTGGTCAGCATAGCAGAAGATTGGACCGTGAGAACATATGTTTCTTTTGTCTTAAAAGAGGACTTGATGTTATCATAAACCCCCGATGTAAACACTTTCACCCCGACAAGGTACTGGGCGGATGCCGTAATGACATCACTTCATTTTACCATCACCGGCTCATAGGTGATGGGTGTAGATCCAAGAAACTCCCAAATAAGTCCCCGGATGATAGTATTCTGATGTTGATATGATAGCATGAGTCTTGATTGATTATGATGTGTTAGAGTTCTATTCCTTACTCTAAGTTGAGGTCACGTGATTGATGAGCTGATATCATTTATTATAGTTTACTTTAGCCCATTTGACATACAGTACATTCCACATACTAACGCTCCTTTGGCGCTGCATCGTTTTATGATGAAGATTCTGTAGACAAAGGACTTCAACAAGTTAATCATTGAGGTTCGCAAATCCCCAGACAGAGACTTGGTGAATCCTTCTTTGCTTTCGATACAAATGCCTTTTTGGTGCTGCATCATTTTATGATACAGATCTATAGATAGAGGACTTCAGCAGGCTAATTGTTGAGGTTCACAGATCCCCAAAAAGAGACTTGGTGAGTCCTCTCTTTCTTTTGGAGCACATATTTTTATCTTTTATCTATTTAGAGTTATTTCCTTGATTGTGGTAGCCATGGCCTATCATGGTACCTTCTTAGATAATAGTTATAGAGGCTTCATAGATATAGACGTATGATGGTTGATGTTTGAGGTTCTTTTCCCCCTTTTCCTTTCTTGGTACCTTCTTAGATAATAGTTATAGAGGCTTCATAGATATAGACGTATGATGGTTGATGTTTGAGGTTCTTTTCCCCCTTTTCCTTTCTTTATACTGAGATTGCCCCTTTTATTTCGTACTCTTTATGATAGGCAGAGTTGATAACCCACTGATGGTTCATTATTTTTTTGCTATCTTCCGCTAATAAATTGGTTGTACGAATGTGATGAGACTAGGTGGTTCGCTTGGGTACTAGCAATAGTCTCTGAGTGCCAGCTACGCCTAGGGTACCCTCCCAAGGCGTGACATATAATTACATTTACTTATGCATTAAATATGATATTTTACTATAATGCATTACTTATGTCATTGAATTATGTTCAACATTAAACCTATGATTTAGAGCATTTAATCCTGCATTTTTCTGTTTTGGCCATTTTACATACCGTACATTTCAAGTACTGATGCCTTTACCACTGCATCATTTTATGATGCAGATTCATGTATCTACATGATAGCAAATATTCAATATGATAGCTTTCCAGAGGCAATTGGTGAACCTCTTTGCTTTCAGAGGACTCTAGTCATAGTTTATGTATTTTATTTTACAGTCAGGTAGTTATGGGTCTTGTTACGGTGCGTATCTCAGTATAGTAGAGGCTTCATGGACAGAGTTAGTGAGTCAGTCTAGTCTTTCCATTCAAATATTTTAAGCATGGCTCATCTTGTAAAGCTTCTGCATGTATGTAAAGTTTCCAGTTGAGTAAGTCAGCCGCCAGGCCAAGGGTTCGATTGGGGACCACCGATGGTTCCCGAATGTCAGTCACGTCTATGGTGTAGACTTGGGGCATGACCTACTATTA
>DF358372.1:30632-48158 GCA_000787875.1 Solanum virginianum
GTGGATTTGATCGGATTTGGATGGATTGAATATGGATTGAGGCAAAATGGATTGGATCATAATCCATCAATATAAAATATGAGTAAATCTGGACTTGGTCAAATATGGTTTGGGTAAAAATGGTTCCAACCCACTTTAATCTCTTAAAGCCAAAGAAAATTAAATCAAAGCTTGATTGTTAATGCTCGACCCTTATCACACCAACTCTAATCCCAAACAATTATTTTTTGAAACAAATAGTTTTTTCATAAAAAACTTTTCTACTTTAATACCCCATCACCCATCCATTTCCACTCCACCTCCAACCCTCATCTAAATTTTCTCTACCTCAATACTAAAACTTAAGTTTAAATTTAAAAAAATTATTTTTTTCAATCAAAAAAATTCACCCACCCCCCAACTTCCATCCTACCCGCCCACATCAAAATGTTATTTTTTATTGTCATCGGGTTATTGGGTTGATGAGTTTTTAATCATTTTTACAAAAAACAAATTATCGAGTTATCGATTCGATTTTGATTTTTAGTATTGGGTTATTGAGTAAATCGATAACTCATTAAGACTATAATAATTTACTACTTTATCCTTTCATAAATATTAAATATTAATAATTTAACATCACTTGATTCTAAATTGTTACTTTTAAGTCATGTATTTGCTTGGTTTCCAATGTATATTTAAAAATTAAAAATCAATAAACCGAACCCATAATAC
The DNA here is from genome assembly GCA_000787875.1 of Solanum virginianum. NCBI lineage: Eukaryota > Viridiplantae > Streptophyta > Magnoliopsida > Solanales > Solanaceae > Solanum > Solanum virginianum. Next base: position 31,347 of record DF358372.1, read on the forward strand.
ATAAAATCGAATCGAATCAAATCGACCAATGCACACCCCTAACCCGCCATTCCCTTACTCTCCCACTCCCGCCCCCAAATTTTTTTAGTGCAATTAAGAATTTTTTATTATGGATGGGTAATCTATGGGCCTATATGAGTGCCCATATTTTACCCATTTTGATCATACTTGTATGAGCTCTTAAAATAGATCAATTCATATTTACCCATTATGAAAATATAAGTGATCCATTAAAATAAATATTAGTTAAATGGACTTCTTTTACCTTATATAGATTGAAATTGCCACCCTTACTCCAAGCACATCCAATGGGGTAAGTTGTAGACAATATTGATCATTGACCAAGTGCTATGAGAAATACTTAAATTACCAAAAGGATTTATATCATCAAATGCTAAACCAAATCTAACATTACGGGGATCTCTAGCAAAGCCCAGATTAATTGTATCTACCTAAACTCTCCACAAACCAAGCAAGATTCAGCTTTTGCATTATATTTTCGAAATAAAATACCATCATTCTCACAAGCATGTATATTTTTATAACGAAGACCTAAATTTTGAATCATCGTTTTTGCTCCATAGAATGACTCTGATAAAGTTTCACCCAAAGGAAGTGCTCGTTTAATTAACTTTAGTATGCTATCGACTGCTTCATCCTCAACCCATGAAGACACTTGATTTGAAATAGTTCAACAATCAGTGACAACTTTGAGAAATGTCTCACAACCAAGATAAAGTTATTGTGCAACATCCTCCAATAATTCAAAAAATTTGAAGGTAGATTTTAAAGTATTACCATGTTTATCTTTATCTCGACTAAAATCATTTGTCATTTCAGGACCAAAAACAACATCATATATCATTTTAAACATATCATCACTTCGCTCTTTTTTTTCTTTTGCGAAGGAACACCTTGCTCTTTTCCTTCTTCATCCTAGTTAACATTTTACTTTTTAGATGCATATTCTCCATGATAAAAGCCAATGTGTGTATCCCTTAACTATCCAAAAAATTATTAATGTTCCTTGACTTCATCTCTAGACTTGTGGAAAACATTATTGCATTTCTTACAAGTACAAGGAAAAAATATACAAACATTGGTCCTGTTCATTACATGGTTTCGACAATGAAGCTTCTTTAACTTTACCTTTTGATTCAGATTTGTTTAATTAGATATAAGGTAAAATGAGTGTGTTGAAGGATTCAATCATTATATGTCATGCAGATGCTATACTAGACATAATATAGAATTTGCATCATCTATTATTACACTTGGTGCATTAGCTTAATGCAAAGTTTTATAATATTTTTTATGACTTGTCAAAAAAAGGTATCTAAGAATAAATAGTAAAGTCACATTATCAACAAACTTAGAATCAAAGGTGAAATAGTAAACATAACATACAAACAAGAACTGCTCCAATTACAATTTGGCCCGTAATATGCTTACGTGATACCTCCCAGTCAATGCTTATCCATCTCTTTAGATTTTTTCTTCAATTTTAATTTTTAAAATTATTTAGCAATAATTGACTTTAAACTTCTTTTTTATTCACACAAATATCTATACTTTATTTCAAACTACAAGTTCAGAAATTTTTCTTCCACTCGTAAATTTTGTTTCCGGTCAAACACCTTTACATGTATTGAAATAAAGGAAGTAATTTTTTGATATAAAGCTTGAGATGGCATGTTGTCAGGGTTCATTAGATTCCTAATACCTTCCTTTTCCTTTGAGATATTAGAGCCGAATAGTACATATCTTGAAAAATTATTACTAACAACAATCTTTTTTGATTGTTTTATTTAGTTTTGAAGAAATAAAAGGGAACATGCCTTAGTTTGCTATTTAACATTTTGTTGTTTGTTAGAAACAATGTACTACTTACTAGAAAAAAAAGTCAGGGACAAGAATATATATATGCACATACACATGACAAAACTTATGCCAATATGTAGTGTCAAAATTTCTTTGTGCAGAAATAAAGCATTGACATATTATCACAAGTAATCTATCTAGCTTGGAAAAATACTAACCTCTTTCGTCCATAGTGCAAACATAATCCAAGCAATTCAACATCTATGCCAAAGCATATTGAGACAACCTAGCAGTCATATTAGAAACTTGAGCTTGCAGCTGAGCAGCCTTAACCTTTGAACCCATGACACGATGAGCATAAGTGAAAAATAAAGCTTAAGCTCTCTAATATTTTAAAAACAATTCAATGCAGTCCCTGAATAAAAGTTACACTTAGTCCCTAACCTCTATTCAGCCTTATATGTTTGTCCTTACTCCCATCAGATCCAAACTTAGCTACCAAGATGATCCATTTGTCCCTCACATAATATTTTAAGGCAGTGTTCTCCAGTTCTCTCAAACAACCGTCAATTTTAACTTCTCACTTACTGTTATAAAATTTCAATTGCAAGTATTTTCATTGATGAAAACTATTTACAACGTGGAGTACATAGAGTAATCAAACGAGTTTTGCTTTCAAATAAGTTGCATTTACGTGGTGCAAACTGTTTTTGATGATATGATCTTCCTGAACAGAATTAGAATTTTTGGAGCCTTTTGAATTAGGCATATCAGAAACGTATATCGACCAACGAAGCTATTAGACCCGTACCACAACTGTCCCCATCTGGGACGTAGTATTGTACGCGGGTGTAAGACCCTAGTATCTATGCCTGTATGCCAACTGGGCCCCCATAAGCTCAGAAGATACACCCGCGCACAATATGAACAATCGAATCACAACAAAACCCAACTCCTCATATCACAGGATCATAGTTCAGTTGTATGTGGGTGTAAGATCCTAATGTCTAAGCCTGAATGCCTTTGAGCCCCCATAAGCCCTGAGGGTACACCCATGCATAATCAAGGTGTGCATAGATGTGTGGGTCCATGGAAAACCAACCAGGCCCTCAACCCTAAAGTACCACATAACCACCGGGTCCTCGACCCATCCAAGAGATAGTACCACACGGGGGCCTCAAACCCCTAATCCTCCAACCTCGCCTCCAGTCGGGTAGTCAGCCAAGACTAGATGGTCTGACAATAAACATAACTGTGAGACATATCCCCTATAGGAGAAAGAATTCCCTTAACACCATCAACGGGGCCTCGAACCCCTAATATCAATCAATAGAGTCTCAGGCCCAAATGTAACCAATGGGGTTTGCGAGCGAGAACATCAACAACTGCTCGAACCTATGAATTGGCATCCAAAGCTCGGTATCCTAGTTGTGGCCACCTAAAGTCGAACCCGGGGGCACATAACTCAAGGACTCAAATACTCATACGTAGATATCGAAGCTCGAATAGGGATGGGGAAGGTCACCTAGGACTCAAGGTATCGGACAAGCACTCACTCAACCAGTCTATCCGGATTTGGAACTCCGAAGTCATATTGTCCTCGAAGTAAACGAAGGTGACGACAATCATATCGTGACCAGAGTGAGCGTAGGCAATGACACTCCAACCTAGGTATCCTATAATCTCAATCCGACCCATACAACCGTAACTACCACCTCTCTCAGATACCACAAATACCCCAGCATCATATGGAAAGAACCAGTGCACACCAACTATCAGTAGTATGTCAGAGTGTATATATCACAAGTCACCGGAGAGTCATTGATCATGCCCAGAGTACACCTCCAATTCGAGGTATAAACGGGTGCTGTCAAAATATAGAACTTAATAACAGTTAGGATCGATCCCATAGGGAAAAGTCTAGACTACTAAAAAGAGTCTGAAAAGTGATGGACTGCATCACTTTTTTCGTCAAAATCGACGGAAAAGCGACGCAATTCAATCTGTCATTTCTTTGGTCGACGCTTTTCAAAAGCGACAGACTGTGTTTCTTTTAAACTGATGAACTGCGTCACTTTACATTTTTCATCGCTTTTTGAATAAATTATTAAAAAAGCAACGGACATAGCGTCACTGTCCATCGCATATTTAAAAAATTATTTTTTGAAAAAAATTAAGAAAGCAACGGACTTGGGATCCCTCTGTCACAAGTTTAAAAAATTATTTTTAAAAAAAATTAATGAAGCGACGGACTTAAGGTCCCTGTCCATCGCAATATGTAAAAATAAATTGTAAAAAGCGACGGAATTTTGGGCCCTATCCGTTGCTTTTCTGGAATTTTTTTTAAAAAATTCCAGAAAAGCGACAGACATAGGGACGCAGCCCATTGCTTTTCTGAAATATTTTTAAAAATTTTTACAGAAAAGCGATGGACTTAGGGACGCAGTCCATCGCTTTTTCTGCATTTTTTTACAGCAAAAACTGCAAGTTTTTATTGCCCACCTGCAATTTACAAAATCATTCAATTTCAATCAAAATAAGCAATCCAACATCAGCAAGAACAAGTTCCACAATGTAATACATAACACCAATCAAAATCAAACATTAAAAACGAATAAAATCCAACAATTATAATGTTTTAAACCAACATAAAGTTTATTAAATTGTCCAAATTATAACTAAAGTGTCCAAACATAACTAAGTTGTCCAAAACATAACTAAAAAGAACCTAGGGACTATTCTCGACAAAGTCATCATCTTCACTATCATATTCGAGACTGGAAGGATGTGGTACAGGCCAACAGGCGAGGTTGAGCACTTGTTCTTTGATTTGTACTACTTCTTTTTGTTGCTCAACCCTCTTTGACTCAGAAGTTGCCAATCCATTCAAAGTTCTTGTATTTTCTGAGACATCGCATCCAACTGTTGATCCACCCTTGTGCCTTTTTATGATATATCAAACCTCACGAACGTATCGCTCGTACTCTTGCTGCATATTACAAAAATAATTTAGAGTTAGAATAAATACTTAATATTATATATATATATAAGTATTAAGAAGCTTACGTAAGCTTGTTCGACCCTCGGCTCGATTCACACGTCCGTGTTTGACTCATTATCCTTCTTTTGAATATGATTTCTCTTGAAAATCTCATACTGAAATGGAATCCGTACCATTTCTTGCTCCTATAAAAATTTAATATTATTCAATCAAAAAAGTATTTAAGGTTATGAATTTAAACTTTAAATTTAAAAATCTTACCATCTCTCGAGAAATATTCCCAACACTCTTTGCACCTTGGTATGCAACGAGCCACAATTCAGACTCGCTCTAGCTTTTTTTGCTTGGTCAAACAAGACTTTGAATTCCTCGGTGTCCCAATATTGACGCAACTCCTCATATATGTGTGGCTACTGGCTACAACTAACCCTCGGGCTTTCCATCATCTCATTCTTTCTTGAGCCAACTAGATTGTCTAGAGCTCACTTTTCTCTTAAATGTCATCCTAATAACAATATTGTACTTTTCGTCCCAAGTACACATAGTCTGGACAAATAAGAAGAAAAGTGTTAGATAATTAGTAAGATAAAGTATATTATAAGTAATAAACTTAATTTAAAATAAATATGTAAACTACTTATATACCTTAAAGTTATTATACATGGCCTGATGAATTTTGTGTGGAATCTCTCCCCAGGAGTGATAAGGCTCATTAAATAACCTTCTAACATACTCTTGTAAGGCCTTGGCAGCATGCTTCGATGGATGCCATCTGCAAGAAAAATAATAAACATATTAGTTTATGAATATTTAGTAATGTAGGAAAAAATAAATAATTAGAAGAACAAACTTACGAGGCTCCATCAGGCACTATCAAAACTCTCCCAAGCCTATCTCGTTGGCTAGGAGCTAACCCTGTGACATTTGGTGATGCCTCGAGAGTAGTAGAAGAAGCTGGTGAAGCTAATGTTGAAGGATGCATATTATGCTGAGTCAATGGATGAGTAATAACCTCTTTACTAGAATCTCTAAGTCTGAGGGCTGATAGGTGAGGAGATTGAGATGAGGGAGACTGAACACTCAGAGATAAAGTACCCGAAGATGGTAATCTATGAGGTCATGGAACAATAACTGTGGGTAGCGGTATGACCTGGTCATATGAAGTGAACCTGGGCTGTGATGAGGAAGAAGCGTCGTGTGGTCTCCGAAACTGGCTATGGTAAGTCAAAGGATCCATAATCCCAAACAGAACAACCTCAATGGTAGGAGAAGTAGCTGTGCTCCTAGGGAGATCGGGGGCAGAGGAAATATGTCCTGGAATATCCTCAGGATCAATACGTGCCCTAGTCTTTTTCTTCTTGCCAAAATTAGAATTGCTTGCTCCAAGATGATCTCGAGGTCTATGACCATCACTACCAGATGACATCTGTATATAAAGTAATAATTGAATATATAAAAAAATTAAATAAATTTAATGTTAGCACAATAAATAATATACATGCTAGTTATAATGTATCATTCTATTCCTCCTCGCTTCTTTCATTTTCATCATCCACCAATTCTTCCTCCTCAATTGTTTTATATTCATTGTCCTCCAATTCCTCCTCCTCAAATGATTCATATTCCTCATTTACTTGTTCCTCAATATTTGGTATTACAAGCTCATCATCAGAAACCTCTTCTAGTATTTATTGAGGATATTCTAGTGTGGCTTCAAACTCAACATCAACTTCTTGTTGAACAAATGCAATATAATTTTGGTATGCCACATCCAACACATTCTCAATTTCTATTCTTCCCACAGGCTTTATCTTAATAACAACCCACTAATCAGCCCTATCTCTACGCAAAGGATATCAAGAATAATAAACTTACTTAACATTTTGGGCAATGATAAAAGGGTAATAACTTGCGTATTGTCTGGTGTGTTTAACTTCAATAATGTTATATTGTTGATCCACCCTTGTGCCTTATTATCATAGATCAAACCAGTTACACCGAAATAATACAATCTTTTCCTTAGGCCAGCCTGAATATCTTAGTTCAACAATCTCTTGAATAACACCAAAATATTCAATAGTATGACCATTACCATCGACATCACCTTGAACATACACACAACTACTTATTGGTTTTCTTGTGCATAGAAACTTCCTCAGTTTGAAACTTAAAACCATTGAAACAGTACTTATGGAGTGTATCAACTTGAGAATTAGGCCTCAGTGCGATCTCTTTTACAAATGGTGTGTGTTGACATTGGAGTATTCATCATAAACCTAGACATTGTATTAAAGATAATATAATTAGGTATAAAGTGAATACGTTATACTTATCAATTCAATATATTTTAACTTTCACACTTACATAACTCTTTAACCATGTTAAAAATCTTGAATATATAGCTTCATTGCCCCGTGTGTTTACAAACAAGCTGTTATTGACAAATACATTTTTTGTGAGTTAGTTATCAATTTTAACTTTATAATTTAAAGTTAACATAATTTAACACTTACTCAACAAATGGATGAATTTTGAGACAATTAAGCAAAATATGGTTCGTAGCTGATTGGTATTCCTTACGAGTGAGGTCTCGTCTTCCACGCCTTTTAGAATTCTCGTCTACTTTGATTAAAGATCGAAATAGGTGAAAACATAGGATCACTATCACCCTTATCATTGTGAGTTGATCTATTACTCCTACAAGGATCTTCATCCCCAAATTAAAAGGAGTAGAAATCACTAGTTTCTCTGGCAAGATGAATTTGCACAATTGACTCTTCAAGGTATCCCCTTTGCCTAATTGATCATTTGCATCTTTTAGTTTTTCTGTATATATGTATGTAAGAATGCAAATATATTAATGAATGATTAAATTATACAAAGATTTAATTACTTATGTAAGAATAATCATTATCTTTCAAATAGATACATTCACCGTGTATGAACAGGACTGTCAAGACAGACTTCTTTAACAAGATAGATCGAAAGATGCTCCATCAAATTGAAGAAGCCACATAGAAAGACTGTCTCCAGTTCTGTAATAATCTCCATCCTATCTAAACTAATGTCTAATAACTGACTAGAACATAAATCTTTTTTAAAAAAAATTATCTCTGTAATAGGCTTCCATATCCTTTCAGATAAATGGTAAAAAGCGATAAGAATCAACATTTTCATAAATACATGACAGTCGTGACTTTTCATACATATCAACTTCCCTTCATTCAAATCTGTCCACTTGCCTAAATTTAAAGCATCTCTTTCTGGGATCCTTAAATTTTGCACCCACGCACATATTTCACGCTTCTCAGCCATTGTGAATGAAAAGCTAGCTTTGGGTTTTACAATTTTTCCATTTGGTAGTTCCTGTAGCCACAATTCCCTCCTCCTGTAATATTCTTGTAAGTCCAGTTTAGCTTATGGGTTATCTTTTGTCTTCTCGTTGACATCCATCACTGTGTTGAACAAATTGTCAAAAAAAATTCTTAATATGCATCACATGAAGATTGTGTCGCAAAAGATTATCCTTCCAATATGACAACTCCCAAAATATGCTTTGTTTGGTCCAGTTATGTTTAACGTCATATCCAGGAAATTTTTCATGTACGGGACAATCTGTAATTTTAGACAAATGAGATACTCTCTTCCAAATTTGATGGTCTGTCTATGATGGAGGTGGAGGATCATTCTCAACCCTGTTTTTCTGAATGCATGCTTCATAATTCTGAACTTGTGCCCCATTGGCAAGAATTGATGATGACAATCAAATCATGAATTTTTCCTTTCATGCTTTAGGGGAAAAACCTTAGTATGCTCCATGCAATAAGGACAAGCAAGCTTTTCAGTAGTCATCCAACCAGGCAATATACCATATGCAGGAAAATCGTTAATAGTCCATATTAAATAAGCATGTATAACAAAATTCTGCTTAGTTGATATGTCATACGTCACTACACCTTCAAACCATAGTTGTTTAAGCTCATCTATCAATGGTTGTAGATAGATATCAATTTTGGTTTGCGGGGACCCAGAATAACACAACTTAAAAATATGAATGGACTTGTCATGCATATTTCAGGAGAAAGATTATATGGAGTAAGAAATACCAGCCAACAAGAATAAGGCGTGGCAAAATTAGAAAATGGTGTGAAACCATCTGTACACAACCCTAATCTAACATTTCTAGGCTCTCTAGCAAAGTAGGGGTACACATTATCGAAATGCTTCCATGCTTCCCCATCAGATAGATGAGACAAGACACCCACTGACCTTCTATATTCACGATGCCATCTCATATATGGGCCAGACCTTACCGATGCATACAACCTCTTTAGTCTAGGAATAAGAGGTAAATAATATATCATCTTAATTAGAACCATCTTTCCATCCGGACTCCTCTTATAACGAGCATCACCATAAAACTTACAATTTTCCAATTCACTATCATCAGTGTAGTATAACATGCAACCATTAACACAATAATCAATTGTATGATGTGACAATCCTAATTTGGAAACAAGCCTCTTTGCTTGATAAAAACTCCTGGGTATGTTTAACTCAGGATCAACCAACTCGCCCAACAGATCAACCATTGAGTCCATAGCCGCATTAGTCGCCCAACAGAACATTCCAATCTGATTTAATATTCATTAATCTAACTGCTACAGACAACTGAGAATGCGAACTCCCCTCACGTAATAGACGACTAGCCTCTTCTAATTCTGCATAAAAGCATCTAGCTTCTTCATTAGGAGCTTCATTAAAGAATTGGTCAAGCTTCATCCCCCCTTGAACTCCGAAAGCATCATTGATCATTTCATGAACTCTTTCATGTTGAAACCTATCAGGTTCAAACCTAATCAGGTCCAAATCGTACAAGCATATTATATTCATCCACTGGCATCGTATTATAAAATACACCATTCTATCCATCTATTTCTCTGTGATCTACCAACACGAAATATCTGGGCTTAAATCCCTTACGATACAAATGAATAATAACTTCATCTGGACTAAAGAATTTTAGGCACCTACATGCACTACAAGGACACCTAACTAATTGATTTCTCATAAAACTATCAAGTGTCATTGCATGATCGATAAAAGTTCTAACACCGTCAATAAATGTAGATTTCAGCCGACCATCATTTTCACAATACATGTCATACATCCACAAACGATTATCCATCTACAAAAAATATTCAAGTATATTCAAGTTTCAAATGGGCATAAGTATAACAAGTACTAAAATTCAATTTAACAAGTATATAAACTCCAAATTCTAAACTATATTCAAATTAAAGTTCACAACTAATTAAAGTTTACTTCATATCCTAAAATATAATAATTCAAGTGTCAAATGGGCATAAGTTGAATTTTTCTAAGTACAAAAATACTAAAATTCAACTTAACAAGTATATAAACTCTAAGTTCTAAATTATATTCAACTTAAAGTTCACAACTAATAAAAGTTTACTTCATATCCTAAAATATAATAATTCAAGTTTCAAATGGGCATATGTTGAAGTTTCAAAATATACTAGTACTAAAATTCAACTTAACAAGTATATAAACTTCAAGTTCTAAATTATATTCAACTTAAAGTTCACAACTAATTAAAGTTTACTTCATATCCTAAAATATAATAATTCAAGTTTCAAATGGGCATATGTTGAAGTTTCAAAATATACTAGTACTAAAATTCAACTTAACAAGTATATAAACTTCAAGTTCTAAATTATATTCAACTTAAAGTTCATGTAACACCCCAATTTTTTTTAAGCTGAGATTGAGCCATCCTTCATATAATATAGGGTTTTAGTTAATGATTCTTAATTGAGTATAAGTGTTAAAGTCAATTTCTTAATGTGGGAATAAAATTGGAGATGATCTAAAGTCACACGAACTCTCAAGTACGAAGTTAAGCTAAAAACTTTCTTAGCATTGGAGTTCTAACATAAGATTTTATAAAAATTAGATGGACCAGTGACTTTTAGGTTGTATATACATGCTAGGATCAATTACTAAATATTTATAGTATATTAGATGTGATTTAGAGTCATAAGAGATCTTTTACAACAAGTTAAGTCCAAAGAATTTCTACCGACTAAGTTTTCGTATGAGTTGATAGAAGTGTCAACTTCAAATAACCATATCTCCTAATAAGATATCTCCTAAACAATGTCAATAACTTCAAATACTACACTTTAATTTCAACTAACAAATTAAAACCCCCAAATCACAAACTAATTCAAACTAAAAAAAAACCCCAAATCACAAACTAATTCAAACTCATTCACAAATTTCTACTTCAATACACTTTCCAACAATGATAATCACTTCAAATACACACATTAATTCAAACTAACAAAACCCCCCAAATCACAAACTAATTCAAACTCATTCACAAATTTCTACTTCAATACACTTTCCACCAATGATAATCACTTCAAATACACACTTTAATTCAAACTAAGATAACCCCCCAAATCACAAACTAATTCAAAATACCAAATTTAAACTAAATCCTAAAATCAAAACACAAACTTTTTTCACTAATTCACAATCAATATTACAATATAACAATGACAACAACATATATAAACAATACTAACAAACAATTCAAGATTATATAATTAATTTTTAAAAAAAATATAAATAAAAGCTAACAAATTAAAAAGAGCAGAAAAAAGAGGAGAGAGAGAGGCGGCTTACCTCTGGACGACGTCGGGATTGCTACCGGTGGATTGGAGGAGGCTGCGGCTATGAACGATGACTGTGTGGAAAAGACGAGGGAGGGTCGGGAAAATTTTAAAATATTAGGTTTAGAAAATGAGGGAAAAAGACAGGTCCCCAAATAATATCCGAATTTGGGGGCGACGGACAGCGTCCCCAAGTCCGTCGCCCCATTTAAAAAACTAATTGTTATATCTGATTAATAACTTATTTTTTAGAAAATAAGAAAGCGACAAACAATGCCATTCTATCCGTCACAAAATTTTTTGTTAAATTTATTATTTATTTATTAAAATTCACACGTAAAAATATTTCAAGATTTAATTTTTTTTAAAAACATAAGCGACGGACATTGTCACTGTGGCTATTGCAAATTATAAAAATATATTTTAAAAAATAAATAAAATTTGCCAAAAAATTCCGCGGAAAAAAGCGACGGACATATAGTTATAGTCTGTTGCTTTCTTAATTAAAATATTTAAAAAGAAATGAAAAATAAGAAAGCAACGGATGGCGTCGCTTAGTCCGTTGCTTTTTTGGGCGACGCAGTCCGTCGCTTTTTTCGTCGATTTTCAGGAGGTTTTTAGTAGTGAGACTTAGAATAATTATGAGCAATTAGATTGAATTAATCTAATTATTTCTCGAAAGGGGGTTTGTAAAATGCAAGAAATAAATTATAGATCTAAACTAGAATCAAATCATCAAGTGCAAATGTGTCACGCCTCGAGCCTACACCCCGGACGTGACCAGCACCCGAAAATCATTTCTAGTCCCAAGCAAACCACTTGGCCTGACTACTTACTCAGCGAAAGACTTAACAATAGTGGAAAAGCTATTAAAATAACAAGCTAACTCATGAATTGTCTGCATAAGTTGAATGTAACAGTCCACCAGAAACAACAAAAATAACTAAAGCTAGAATGCTAACATATAATCTATGGAACCTCTACTATAACTGTCTGAAAAGGACTACCGGACAGGCCCTAAATAGCCAGAACTGAAATAAATAACATGAAACAAAGAGCCTTGGACTGAGAGGAGGCCTCACCATTATCTGGAAGCTATCAAGTTCTCAACGAAGCGGATGCTAAGAAACTCTGTCACCTGCATCTGCATCATAAAAAGATTCAGGTACTCAGGACATCTGTACGTGGAATGTACGGTTTGTAAGATGGCCAAAATAATAACTTAGAATAAATAATATTTCTTAAAATATATGAACATATCCCATAATGAAGTAACAATGATAATAAATACTTAGTATGCTACAATTATCATGTTGGAAATTGATAAATACAACATATCTCAATATGAAAAGCATAAGTAATAAATACAATACAAGCTGAAAATATAACATATGCTGAAAGTATAAGTGTAAAAATAACTTGCTTTAGCTTGGGGAGTTTCTCTAACCAACAACCACCACTATGAGCTTCGTGGTGATACAACGTCTTACCCACACTGCCAAAGTTGTTTCGCACTTTGCCGGGATAGGGGACGAAGAACTGGATCCCAAAACACTTTTATATAGCTCATACTTAAAGACGTGGAATTCTTAAAATTTACTTTCTCGGGAACTTAGCCCAACTTACTACTTAGCTTTCTTATATGAGTTCTTTAACTTGATTGAAAACTAATATCAACTCAAGTGAAACTAATGTCAACTCAAGTGATTCCAAAAACATGCTAGATTTCTTGGCTAATATGCAAGAATTAATTTTTAAAAGTACTTCTTGAACTTAGCTTAAAGAGGTACTTATGCTGGTCTTTCTTTTCTTGAGATAGTAACAAGATTTTTAAGAAACCTCAACAACAATGAATCTTGTTCACATATGCGTATAATTTTGATAACAAGACTTTAATTGAATAATGTAGAAATCAAGAATCATAATATTCATCAAGGATCCATACGTACCATGGGAATTAACATACTTCACAAAAATTACGGGGATTTAATCTCAACTAGTATTTGAAAGTTCGTGGGTGAAACCTAATTTCTATTCTCAAAGATATTCTTGAAAATAATTGTTTTGGAGTGGCCTTACATACCTTGGAAAGAACTCTTGGTGAATCGAAGGGATTTTCATGAAAGCCCTAACCATTTTTGATTTTTCGCTTGAAGTTCCTGGGAGGATTTTTCTTTCTTGAACGAATGAATGTGAAAAAGAATATGTTTTTGCACTTAAATTCATCTTAAATTGACTATTTTAGGATTAGGAGGTATGGGAAAGGTCAAAATTTTTTCTCCCCATTAAAAGAGACAAAACTGCTCGAAATTACACTAGTGCGCGCCACACACTAGTGTTAATATCCAATTTTTTCAAATTCTAACTTTTCATCAAATTTAGGAAAACAACCAAAGTGTGATTCCGCGTTCCTAGCGCATCGAGGAAGGGGAGCGAAAACCTCACTGTTTTGAATATTTTGGAAAAAAAGAATTTGAGTTTTTTCGTGTTAAAGTCGAGTTGAGACCATTTTCGACTTAGTATTTCGCACTGATCGCAAATCCGGTCACGGATTTGTAATTGGGGCATGGGAAGACACATTAAGGTGTAAGGTCAATTCTAAGTGTATTTTCGTCTTTTCACCGGGTGTTACAATATCTCCCCCTTGGAATCACTTATCCTCGAATGATAATGGTATAAAGAATTTAGCTCAAGACAATAAGATTTCCATACCTTAAACTAACATAAGTCTTAAGTATGTAAGTTTACCTTCAAGGTCCTCATTTAGGCCAACGAACAAGTGTGGATACTTGGCCTTCATGTCTTCATCTGCTTCCCATGTGGCTTCTTCGACGAATTGTTTTCTCCACAACACTTTCACCGGAGCTATCTCTTTGGTCCTCAACTTGCAAACTTGTCGGTCTAACATCTGTATCGGGATCTCTTCATATGATAAGTTATCATTAATTACCACACTTTCAATCGGAATAACTAGAGAGGGATCTCCTAAGCAATTCTAAAGCATGAAAATATGAAATACTAGGTGTATAGCGCTCAACTCTACCGGTAACTCTAACTCTAGGCAATGCTGCCCACTCTTCTCAGAATCTGGTAGGGACCAATATACCATGGGCTGAGCTTCCCCTTCTTCTCGAACCTCATAACTCCCTTCATTAGTGATACCTTTAGGTACACCCGATCACCTACTTCAAATTCCAGATCTCTCTTTCTAACATTAGTGTATGACTTTTGCTGACTCTGGGATGTCTTTAGCCTTTCTTGGATGACCTTCATTTTTTCCATAGCCTGGTGGACTAGACCAGATCCTATCAATCTTACGTCACCAACTTCAAACCACCCTATGGATGATCTACACCTCCTCCCATAAAGAGCCTCATACAGTGCCATCTGTATACTAGCCTGAAAGCTATTATTATAAGAGAACTCAATCAAGAGTAAATGATCATCCCAGTTACCTTTAAAGTCTATCACCACACCCTCAACATATCTTCCAAGGTCTGTATAGTCCTCTCTACTTGCCTGTCTATCTGTGGATGGAAAGCTGTGCTAAGATTCACCTTCGTACCAAGCCCCTTTTGAGCTCCTCTGTCAGAAATAATGGATATAGGACCCTATGCAGCCTAACAATCTCCTTAAGATAGAGTATGGCATAATCCTCAGGTGTATCAGTCTTTTTGACAGGTAGAAAGTGAGTTAACTTGGTCATTTTATCTACTATAACCCATATCGAATAACGATTTCTACGGGATCGAGGTAAGCTTGTTATGAAGTCCATGTTAATCATCTCCCACTTCCATTCTAGAATCTCTATGTTCTGGGCTATACCACCAAGCCTTTGGTGCTCAATCTTAACTTGCTGGCAATTTGGGCATCTAGAAACAAACTCTGCAATGTCCTTCTTCATACCACCCCACCAATTGACTTCTCGCAAATCTCTATACATATTTTTTACACCAGGGTGGATAGAGTATCTGGCATTATGACCCTCAGCCAAGATCCTATCTCTAACACCGTCAATATTTGGCACACACAACTTGTATTGGTATCTCAAGACACCATCTCCCCCTTTTGAGAACACTAATACTTTCTGCTTTTGAACATCTTCTTTCAATTGGAGAAGGATGGGATCTCTGTCCTGCTTTTCTTTCACTTCTACCACCAAGGATGACTCCGACCCATTTCTGATAATGGCCCTACCTTCGTCAGAATCTTCAATCTGCACCCCCAAATGGGCTAGTCTATGAACCTCCTTAGCTAACTCTTTCTTTTCATCCTCAACATGAGTGTGTTCCCCATGGTCACCCTGCTAAGAGCATCAACAACTATGTTAGCTTTACCTTGATGATAGAGAATACTAATATCATAGTCTTTCAGCAGCTCCAACTATCTCATCTCTCAAATTCAGCTCCTTCTTACCAAATACATACTATAAGCTCTTGTGGTCCGTGAATATATCAATGTGCCCACCATATAGATAGTGTCTCCAGACTTTTAGAGCAAACACCACCGCAACAAGCTCAAGATCATGAGTTGGGTAATTCTTCTCATGAATCTTAAGCTGTCTGGAGGCATATGCTATCACCTTGCCTCTTTGCATTAATACACAGCCCAAACCAACTCTGGAAACATCACAATATACTAAGAAATCATCAACTCCATCTGGTAGGGATAAGATCGGGGCTGTGGTCAGCCTAGTCTTCAACTCTTGGAAACTCTTCTCACAAGCTTTTGACCATTCGAACTTAGTCTTCTTCTGAGTCAGCTTAGTCAAGGGAGCTGAGATAGAAGAAACCCTCTACAAACCATCTGTAGTAACCTACCAAGCCCAAGAAACTCTTTATCTCTATGGGAATTGTGGGCCTTGGCCAATTCTTTACTGCCTCAATCTTTTGGGAATCGACTTGGATACCTTTCCCGAACACAATATGCCCCAAAAATGCCCCAGATGACAAATAGAACTCACACTTAGAAAATTTAGCATACAGTTATTGATCCTTAAGGGTCTGAAGGATAATTATAAGATAGTGTGCATACTCCTCCTTGCTATGGGAGTAGATCAGAATAGCATCTATGAACACAATGACGAACATATCTAGGTATGGCCTCAACACCCTATTCATAAGATCCATAAAAGTTGCTGATGCATTTGTCTGCCCGAAGGACATGACCAAAAACTCATAATGACCATAGTAGGTTCTAAAAGCTATCTTAGGAATGTCTCTCTCTCAAACTTTAAGCTGATGATCCTCAGATCAGGGACCAATATACCATGGGCTGAGCTTCCCCTTC
>DF358372.1:48199-77335 GCA_000787875.1 Solanum virginianum
ATCTGATATTTATCTTGGGAAAGCAGGCAATACTTTGAAGTTGGTCGAATAAATCATCAATTTTGGGAAGAGGATACTTATTCTTAATGGTGACCTTGTTCAACTGATGGTAAACTATGCACATCTATAGAGAATCATCCTTTTTATGCATGAAAAGGACTGGAGCACCCTAATGTGAGACGCTTGGTCTAATGAAACTCTTATCTAAGAGATCTTTCAGCTGCAACATTAACTTTTTTAGCTCCAAAGGAGCCATACGGTATCGAGGGATGGATATAGGCTGAGTATCTAGAAGAGTGTCTATCCCAAAGTCTATCTCCCTATCAGGAGGAACTCCGGAAAGATCCTCAGGAAAGACTTCTGGGAACTCATTCACCACAGGGACAGACTAAAGAGATGGTGCCTCGGCATGAGAATCCTAACTCTGACTAGGTGGTATACACACCCTTTGGAAATTAACTTTATGGCTTTGAGATATGAGACAAACTGACCCTTAGGAAATACTGAGCTACCCCTCTACTCTAAGACTAGTTCATTAGGAAACTGAAACTTGACTAACCTGGTTCTGTAATCTATGGAGGCGTACTCAGCATGAAGCCAATCCATGACAGCTACATATGGGGTTACAAAAGACAATGTGGCTCCTGGGTCTAATAATGTATAGACATCATGAGTAAAGATTTTGAGCATACCCGCAACCACATTTGGTGAGTTTTCCTGCTCTTGTCTGGTGCCCATGGCATATAAGCGGTTTGTGCCCCTGCTTGTCCCTGCTGCAGTGCCCCTGTGACGGGGCTTACTCTGCGGTGCTGAAGAAACTATTTGTGATCTGCTATCTTTCATATTCTGCTTCCCCATAGGGCAATCCTTTAAGAAGTGCCCCACCTAACCACATTTGAAACAACCATTCGTGCCCATAAGGCACTCTCTGGGATGGGACCTACCACACTTACCACAAGTAGGATAACAGTCTGATCCTTGAGCTATGCTACCTTATGATTGGCTGCCCGAAAACCTATGGTGTTATGATCCCTGCTCATTCCTAACCCTTGGTGTAGGTGCACTAGCGGATGAAGGTATTGGTTTGGCTGTCTTAAGCTGGAAAGATGAGTGACCTCCACCTCCAGTCCCTCTCTTGCCTGTCTCCTGGCCTGATGTCTTGGCCCTCTTGCTCATGAAATCCTCCATATCCTGCATCTTCTCCTCCTCTACCTACTGAACATATGTCATCAAACGGGCTATATCCATATCCCCAATCAACATCACATTCCTACCCTCTCTCTTAGTCATTCAAGAGAGCCCGAACACGAAGAGATCCATTATAGTATACATATCTACCACCATAGCTGGAGCATAATGGGACAGCTGAGTAAACTTAAGGCTGTACTCCTGTACACTCATATTCTCCTATTTAAGATTTAGAAATTCCATTACCTTAGCCTGCCTCATCTCTCTGGGAAAGTACTGCCCCAAAAAGGTCTCCTCAAACACCGCCCGACTAATAGCTGGTGGCCCATCTGCCTTGGTCCCTTTCTACTGATCAAACCAGACCTTAGCTACCCCCTTGAGCTGGTAGGTATCCAACTCAACCCGTTCAGCATCACCTATACACATCACCTGAAACACCTTCTGGATCTCCTTAATAAAGTTCTCATGATCCTCTTTCACATTGGACCCCGTGAATTCTGGTGGGTTCATCCTCAGAAACTCATTAACTCTAGCGGTATCCGACCCATCATTCCTGTTATCCCCCTGGCGACCTCCCTGAGTAGTGACCTCCTAAGCCAAAGTCTGGATGGCCTGGCGAAGCTCAGCGTTAGAGATATCTGCTTGTTGTGGTTGCTCCACAGGCACAACTGGACCTCTAGGTTCCTCAGGGATTCGGCCAGGCTGATTTACATTTCTCCTGGCTGGGTGTCCTCTGCCCCTTACTAGTCCGTTAGCTCTGCAAGGAGGCATGATCTAAAAAACACAGCATGAAAGCACAAGTTAGAAGGGACTTCACAGATATACACTCTGAAGTACTAGACAAGGAATAACAATTAATGATGACACTTCCTAATGTTCCGTAGCCTCCTTATTATAGATGTGCCACGCTTCAGACCCATAATACGAACTTTACTAGACATGGTTCCATATACTCCCTAGGACTCTTGAACTCTGGGCTCTGATACCAAGTTTGTTGCGCCATGAGCCTACACCCTACATGTGGCCAACACTGAAAATCATTTCTGGTACTAGGCGAACCACTTGGCTTGACTACTTACTCAGCGAAAGACTTAACAATAGTGGAAAAGCTATTAAAATAACAAGCTAACTCATGAATTGTCTACATAAGCTGAATGTAACAGTCCACTAACAACAATGAAAATAACTAAAGCTAGAATGCTGACATGTAGTCTATTGAACCTCTACTATAACTGTCTGAAAGAGACTACTAGGACAGGCCCTAAGTAGCCAGAACTGAAATAAAGACTGAAATAAATAACATGAACCAAAGAGCCTTGGACTGAGAGGAGGCCTCACTACTGTCTGAAAGCTATCAAGTTCTCAATGAAGCGGCTACTAAGGAACTCTATCACCTGCGTGTGCATCATAAAATAATCCAGGTCCTAAGGACGTCAGTACGTGGAATGTACGATATGCAAGATGGCCAAAACAATAACTCAGAATAACATACTATTTCTTAAAAGACATGAACATATCCCATAATGAAGTAACAATGATACTTAGTATGCTGAAATTATCATGCTGGAAACTGGTAAGCAAAATATATCTTTTAACTTGGGGAGTTTATCTAACCGACAACCACCACTATGAGTTTCGTGGTGATACAGTGTCTTACCCACGCTGCCAGAGCCATTTCGTACTTTGACGGGGTAGGGACAAAGAACTAGGGGAGTGGATCCATCCCAAACTGGGCCATCATAATGGCTAATGAGGAATGTACCTTGGTACAATCCTATTCTATGCTGGCTCCATAGTTTATGAGTTCAAGTAATTAATTCTACTATCACTCATATTGATTTTCAATACTACTCCCAAAACACTTTTATATAGCTCATACTTAAAGACGTGGAATTCTTAAAATCTGCTTTTTCGAGAACATAGCCAACTTACTACTTAGCTTTCTCATCTGAGTTCTTTAACTTGACTGAAAACTAATATCAACTCAAGCGATTACAAAAACATGCTAGATTTCTTGGCTAATATGCAAGAATCAATTTTTAAAATGTACTTCTTAAACTTAGCTTAAAGAGGTACTCATACTAGTCTTTCTTTTCTTGAAATAGTAACAAGATTTTCAAGAAACCTCAACAACAATGAATCTTGTTCATATATGAGTATAATTTTGATAACAAGACTTTAATTGAATAATGTAGAAACCAAGAATCATAATATTTATCAAGGATCCATACGTACCATAGGAATTAACATACTTCACAAAAATTACGGGGATTTAAACTCAACTAGTATTTGAAAGTTCATGGGTGAAACCTAATTTCTATTCTCAAAGATATTCTTGAAAATAATAGTTTTGGAGTGGCCTTACATACCTTGGAAAGAACTCTTGGTGAATTGAAGGGATTTTCTTAAAGGCCCTAACCGTTCTTGATTTTACGCTTGAAGTTCCTAGGAGGGTTTTTCTTTCTTGAACGAATGAATGTGAAAAACAAATACATTTTTGCACTTAAATTCATCTTAAATGGACTAGTTTAGGATTAAGGAGTGTGAAAAAGGTCGAAATTGCCCCTCCCCATTAAAAGAGACAAAACTGCTTGAAATTACACTAGTGCGCGTCACGCACTAGTGTTAATTTTTAATTTTTCACAAATTTCAGCTTTTCGTCGACTTCCAGAAAATAACCAAAGTGTGATTCCGTGTCCCTAGCGCATCACGGAAGGAGCGCGAAACCTCATTATTTTGAAAATTTTAGAAAAAAATAATTCGAGTTTTTTCGCGTTAAGGTCAAGTTGAGATCATTTTTCAACTCAATTTTTTGTACTGATCACAAATCTGGTCTCGAATTTGTAATTGAGGCATGGGAAGACACGTTACGCGTAAGGTCAATTCTAGAGGTATTTTCGTCTTTTCACCGGGTGTTACAAAGTGTTGTGAAGTCAGTCAGAGAAGCAACTAGAGTATTGTGTTCTCCATATATAGCCACATAATAGTAACCTTTTCTAATGTGTAACATGTAGAAGTGGTAAGTTATGTTTACCTGACCCTTTGATTCAGGCGTTAAACAAATTCACCATGTGATTTGATTCATCCCCGTGATGTTATATTACTAACCCTTACCTTTGTCCCAATACAACTATCCCTTGATCCATTCAGGTTGATTAGACGACAGTAATCGCATCGACTCCTGTTAATTATCTCTTACCCCATTCATTACCCCTTGATCCAGTAAGTAAGAATTAGACGAGTTCTAATATTGGCCACCATTAAAAAGCATTCAAATCGAAGAAATAATTAATACACATATGCACACTCCCTAAGGATTAGGAATTATTCAATTTTTATTTTATTAGTTTTTCATGATTCCTACAACCCTAGTTGTAGATTTAGGTACTCATGTTTGTCGTACATGAAGAAATCATGTTATAGAATAGCATAATTAAACACTTATAACGATAAATTGAAGAACACAAAATCTAAAATTGTCACAAGAAATCACAATGTTATAACTCTAATGTAATATCAAAAGAAATCTCCAAGAACACAATAATAGTCGCAAGTAATGAATTTTCAATGTTCTGACTGCTCTCTCCTAATAAAACCTAAAACTCTATTTATAATAAATGAAAATCAAATCCTAAATGAAATAGAAAAACTAAAATCGAGAAATCAGATGAACAAGGTTACAGGCCGTAGAATAAATCATAGCCTGTAATTGGCCTTCGTAGACTGCACTTCACAAAAGCTGCCTTCCATATATGAACTAATCCTACGATCGTCTTTTGACTTACGGCTGATAAGGGGCCTCGTCTAATAACTTTTCAGCAATTCTTCAAAACTCTAATCCTTAAGGCATGGTCTTATCTACGACCTATCACCTGGCTTACAACTCGTAGGAGCCCTCATCTGATAATAGTTCAACACTTAGAAAATTTTCTGATCTTCAGCATACGAACAAACATACGGGTCGTCAAAGAATCTACGACTTGTCTGATAACACGTAATCTCAACATCTAAAAATCAGCCCTTCACTGGATCTGATCCATGAAACTAACCTACAACGTATAAAATAAATCACGATCCATAGAAGGACTTGTAAATCCTCAAAACCCTGAATCTGTGCAACTTGGCTTAAAATCATCTCGATTTTTGAAATCCTGAAAAACAACCACAAAAACACATCAAACCTACTAACATCACTTTGAGAACACACAAAATTCTAAAGCATAAAAAATATCATATTTTGGCGGCACATCAACACTCTCAACTTAAAATTATTGTTTATCCTCAAGCAACAGACTCAACCTACATAAGTAATGCAATAACATAAAGACCTTAATCTCATTTTATACATCATATCTCAATGCATCATAGATACCCAACTAAACTCATCAGTACACATGCAAGATAGTAATCAAATAGACCTATGTTGATCAATACGCGATAATGCAACTATGACAAGCAAGGCAATCACAAATAAGTAACAATTATCGAAGCAGCCTAAAGTCAATAATATAGCTCAAGTGCCCTCAAAAAAAGAAGTCTCATATTTCACTCAGAATGCTATGTTCAAATTCAATTCTCGGGACTGACAAAGACATTCACACTCATAATAGATATTCAAACACTGTGTACAATACCATAGGCTTGCCCCTATACTGATGACCATAACATTCGACTAGTTAACTTAGGATCACTATAGGACTTTCTTAACTTATAACGTAGGCTCAGGGGGTTTTGGTGTGATGCATTTGGAACAAAGTGACTATCGCGCTCCTTGACTATGCTCTATTTTGCCCTAGCAACACTAATATTTTCAACTCATGAATCTCCTTTTCCTATTTCAAACCTTTTTCAGGTGCTCTATTTAGGTTTTTCAGCTCAATGCCTTCTATTTCTCAATTCTTTTACTTTTAGCTCATAATTTAGACATCTATTTGTTTTTTTCTTGCACCCACTTCAGATTTTTGCTTTTTTATTGTATCACTATGCTTCATTCCCTATTTGGTGCGATTTTCTTGCAACAACCACCCTCAATTTAGGTTTGGCCTGAGTTGAGGTGCACAATATCCAACCTATGAACCAGGGCCACTTTTGATAGCCACCCTCAACTTAGACTTTTAGCTTGAGTCGAGGTGCACAATATTCAAAGAAGGGACCAGGACTAATTTCAGGATTACATAGTCAAAAAGGTTTGGTTACTTAGGTGTCTACAAAGAAAAGGGTACATGTAAGGCTTAAACATTAGGATCGAGGGATATACCAAGCATTTGGTTTGTTATTTTAGGCTAAGTGGACTAACATGAATAGTAGCTTATGATCCTTTCCTAAACAACTAACCTACAATCTTAGTCAGAGTAACAGGGCAAGTTCTGAATTGAAACACAATATAAGAATCATGCAATAAAGATCACACGCACTTGCCACTGATTACACTATCTTATCACAATTAAGTCCTAACTTATCAAAACAAATACTGTCAGTCATTGATTTCGTATGATTGCTATCAAAACTACCTAACAACACATCATTAATCACAAAAATTAGTGAGTATCATTTATCAACAAAAACTAACATATGTCACAAATTTTAGTTCAATACGCTACTAGTACTACTTACACATTGAAAATCATTTGCATTGTCCTCAATGCAATAGAATAAACCAAAATATCATATTAGGGTAAAAAAGAATATATCTGAGCGCCTAAGCACTGGTCTCTGTCTGTGTGTCACCACGTGTAGCCTGTTGGTTGGTCTCCTCAATAATAGCGAATATCCGGAGGGTCCAACATCCCTTACCATCTCCTGTGCACGTGCCTGTCGCGCCATCTCATCTGCAATCGAAGCTCATCTGTTAGCCTCTACATGCTCCATCTCCAACCTCTCGACCTCTCGTCTTACAACATCAAGATCATCATCATTGAGATGAGGCCTCTTTCCAGAGGCACGTAGTGGTAGCTCCTCAGCAAAAAAAATCAACAACCATCTTATTACCATGGGCAAATTCAATCTTGCCGAAGCTTAGTGGAGCTGTTGAGTTTAGAAGGTGTTTGGTCACTGAATAGGGATGGTTTGGTTTGCCGCTGCATGGGTTTTTCAGTAGGTATGGTACTGTTTTGGTCAGATTTTTAGGGTCATTTTTTGTAAGATTATGGTGAGGAGAGAGAGGATCATTCGGGGCTTTGGGATGGTGGTTGTCTGGATTTTCTCGGGTGACTTTGGTAACGATTTTCGTTTGAAAAGTGGAGCAAAAAGGGGGTCGCGTGGTGGCTGTTAGTATGGGGTTTTTAGATGGATTTTTAGGTGGGAAAGGGAGGAGAAAAGGGGTTTATTGGTGGAGGAGATCGATGGGTTTTGGCCGGATTTTGAGGTTGCTTGGGGCTGTCATTGTTGATGAGTTCGAGGTTGTTCGCTGGTAAAGGAGAAGGAGAGGGGGTTGCCGGTGGTGGACTGGTTTGGGGTTTTCTAGTGATGAGATTAGTGAGATGAGGTAGAAGGGGGTTTTGGTTGGTGGTTGTACGCTGATGAAGGGATCGTTGGTGGCTTCGTCGACGGAGAAGAAGGTGGCGGAGGGAGAGGAAATAAGAACGGTTGGTGTTGTTGAGAAAGGGAAATTGGAGAATAAAGTTGGGTTTTGGTGTATTGAGATTTAAAAATAGAAAATAGAGGATTAGATCGTGTCCATTGTGTCAAAATAAATGGACGGACGAAATGAATTCTCAAGAAATTGGATTAAACCTGGGTCAAAGTTGAATCACTCAAATTTTGGAATTAATTGGAACTGATTTTGAAATTTAAAATTGAGCCACAATTGATTGAATTCGGCTACAATTGAAAGAAATTGTATAGGATTATTGGACTAGAATTAAAATAGATTATAAATCGGAGTAATAGTAGTAGTAGTAAATTTATTTAAAAAAATTTAAAAACACCTATTTTAATCAAATGACAATCTAAAATGGGTTATATAAAATGGGTTATAGGTCGATCAAAATTGAGTGTCAACAAACAGTTGCTTTAGAAATACTTAAGTTGTTGCAATAACTTAAATGCAACTTAAAGAATTTAGTGTAACAATCTCTCAGTAATTGCTACTGCAACACCTTAAGACTGTAATTTAAGGAATTCTCAATAGCAACTTAACAATTTGTTGCAGCAAAGGTTGCAACTTAAGGAATCTACTACATCAACTTAAGTAGTTGCTTCATCAACAACTTAAGTTGTTGAATCAATTTAAGGCATTTAGTGAAGCAATTTAAGCAGCTCCTTCATCAATTACTTAAGTTGCTGCAACAACTTAAGGTTGCAAGCTTAGAAATTTGTTGTAGCAATTTAAACAGTTGTTGAAAAAAAATCAAATAAATTTAGAAATTGTTGCATCAACTAAACATTTTTTTCATATTTTTTTCTACTATTTCGTTTATACATCATTTATTTCACATTAAGATATTTGTGATATCTTCAGTTGATTTTCATCACTGTCACAGTACCACAATAATGAATATAATGTCTATTAAGGCAAAATACAGAACAATAAATCATGAAATATTTGGAGAAACAATAAACATAGACATGCATATTCTTTTTTTCTTGTTAAACTATTAAAACTCAAACTATAAACTCCACCTATGGAGAAATATTTTCTTTTACCTCTGTGTCAATGACAATGTCAAGAAAAAGAGAAAAAAACGATAAAGATGAAGAGCAAAGCAAAGAAGAAGAGAAGAACTTTTTGAGGAGAAAGCTTTTCTTCCTTTGAAAAAAAAGAAAGAAGAAGATGGAATGGATTCAAGGAAGAAGACAACCTTTTTCTTATAAAGTAGAAAGGAATGACTGATTAGTAAAATATTTGACTTGTCTTTGATCAGATTGTCACCCTCCTCTTAAATTATTCATGTGTCTTGTCGTTAAATTTTCTTGCTATGAGTTGAGAAAAATCATAAATGTTGCCAACAATTTGTACGGACCATCATTTTTCTTGCGGAAAACATTCAAACTATTTAAAGGCTGATTAAATCAAATTAACAGAATGCAGTAATCAACGTTGATATGACTGAAATAATATGGATTTTATTAGCTTAAAAAGGGAAATTAAAATTGTGGATACAAGGCTTGAAGTTCTAGTATATATACATTTATTAAATGTGACAATCAACATTCAGCCTATAGCCCTGCTTACTTTCTCCCACACTTCATTTGAACAGCCAAAGTCTTGAAGATTTTAGGGCATGGGTCCTTGGTTGGCTCGTCAAAATTCTCTCTCTCTATTGGGATTGTGCATGAATTTTTACCTAAGCAATGCTTCTCTGCAACTTGCAGACTCTTGGGAGAACTGCAAGTTCCAGCCACCAAATTTCCACAGGCACCATCTGGATTCCCATAGCTTGCAAATTCAACCTTTTGGATGACTTTGTTGTCTGGGCAAGTTAAGTGTGCTCCTGTCTTGAGATCTTCAACTACTGCGACAAAATCAGTTCCAGATCTCTCCCATGATTTTACATTAGGAGGATGGTATTCGGAGATGATACTGCAGATTGTGTCTCTGTTTACTGTTTGGATTTGGATATCATGTGGGTTTCCACCGGTTTCCTCGAACACGACGAGCAGATTGTTGGTTGGCTTCAAGAAAGCTCTTGGAATGTGATACCTGAAATAAACTAGGTTAGACTGACTCCTATTTGTTACATTTATTATGTCACATTGATGAAAAGCTTACTCGAATTGAGTGGGCTGTCCAAGGGGAGAGAGGAAAGATGACCAATAACGACCAAGGCTATTACCATTCACCCAAATCATACCCTTTTGCATTTTGTCCATTTTCACGGCCAGAGGGCTGTTGCCTTCAGGGGCATCGAAGTAGGTCTATGCCCCAACAATGATCGTCAGTATAATACTTAGGATGTGGTTTAAATAAAGAAATACTTTTGTTGAATTATTTACCTTGTACCAAGTCACAGCTCCACCAACAGCATTAGGTACTGGACTCCATTTTACTTTCTTTGCACCCTCTTCAGTGAACAATTGCTGTTTTTCTCCAGATACACTGACCTGTTAAATCACAAACAATAATTGTAATTCATCTGTCGATCAAGATCGAATATAATTATTTACCTAGATGTGTATTGTACCTCATGTCCCCAATTGTTTTGAGTTATATCAAGGGTTCCAGCCATCAAACCTTGAACGGTTATGGCTCTGGGTCCAGCAAACCTCTTTTCCATGTAGGCTCCGCTATTCTACATTTGTAAACATTTATTTATCCATAAATATATAACTCTACTGATGATAATAGTAATTTGTTATCAGGAAGATAAGAATACCGGGAAGCCAACTGTCTCAGCTAGAATTGTGATGTTATTAGTTCCAGGCGTCAAGACAACAGGCCTCTGGAAGACGAAGCTCTTCTCAATGTTGTTACCATGTCCAAACCCTGAATTGGAATACCAACAAATGGTAAGTTTTACGTTATTAGTGTAATTTAACGGATTATAACCAATCATCTACGTACCAATGTATTTGCCATTAACATAGGCAGACAATGCATGACCCAAGCTAGCGATTTGTAGAACGGGGAGGATGTCTGGTCTCATGGGCAAGTCATGGTGATCGAAGGTGATGCTATAATGTAACAATTCCAGCATTAGAGTAAACTCAATTTGATTAATTAAGATAATGAGAAATGTTAATTTTAATTACCTGGTACTGTACCAAGCATAATCTGAGGTATCCTTTGTCAAAGTATAAAGTTCCAAAGGTTGCCTGTTCTTAATTGGCAAGTCATTGAGGGTTGGGATACGTTCTGTGTATGATTCCCATTTAAGATTCTTTGACTTCTCTGATGGTACAAAGTTCCTTGAATTGTGTTGGGCGACAATCTGTTTTCCATAACAGAAGCATAAAAGAATTCTTATTCTGCATTTTGAGTTGATATTGATTCTTTTATATCATCAAACAAACATAAAATTTACCGTTTGAGTGTTGTAGACAACAGTCTTGCAATCGGGTAGAATGCTCACGGATTTCTCAGGTAGGTAATATTGTTTACCCCTGAAAGTGATGGTCGTGGGATTGCTTGTGTGGTTGTTGGTTAAAAAGGCAACACAGTCAGTTCCTGCCTTCTCATAAACTGTAATCTGTAAAACAGTAAATTATATTTAAGATTTATACGTAAGAGTTTGTTTAGGATCAAGTACAATATGATCAATTCATTATAATTACCTCAATGTCTTCGCTTATTTTTTGTACAGTTGGAATTCCCCAAAGGAGAGCCCTTCTGGATAGCCTCAAAGCCCTGTGTAAGTCCCTCAAATGACTCCATTTTGGCTCCCTAAGCAAACCAAATTCATCAAGGGGAGCTTCATCATAATAACGAGTTGTCACAAAAGATGAGCTTGTTCTTCCATAGTTGGTTCCACCATAGTACTGGAAAACAAGAGTAAGGTTCATGAGAAAATAATAAAATCAAGAGAATACTCTCTCTCCATATATATATATATATGTATACCATGTAATAGTTTGTAAGAGTTCCATTCCTTGCAAAGAAACGAGCTACAGAGAATGCAATATCCTCTGCTGCTCTTTGTGATGGTGGATCTCCGAATGTCCTGTACTGGGCGGTCCAATTTTCAGTCCATAGAGAAGGTTTGTCAGGACCATTGGGGCCTTTGAATGTATCTGCACAATGCCTTCCATTGCATGTGTTGATCTGGGAAAATCGAAACAGAGTTATGTACATGTTTGTTTTCTGCATTTTAAGTTATCGATCATTTTGATATTAATAGAACTTACGATACGTGGAGGAGCATCCTTTTGCTTACACATGATCCAAGGGACTCCATTGTATAATGAAGTAGCCATATTGGCAGCCCACTGGATGTATTTCTTACCGTTCTCTCTGTAAGCTAGTTGAACATTGTTGTATTCATTTTCGATTTGAGCCATGATGATGGGGCCTCCTTGGGGCGCGAACAACTTCTCCTTTTTCATCAACTCAATGACCATTGTTGAGTACGTTTTCATGTGGTGCTGCAAATTAAGAGAGCAATAAAACAATTAAGCCTCTGTTTTTATTTGAAGAGAGAATTATACTGTACATTTTCGCCTGTAAAACTGTGAATACGTACAATGAATGGTTCGTTGTAAGAACGGAAGGTGATGTTTGGCACCTCCCTTAGCCAGTAGGGGAACCCTCTGTTCCATGATAATCAATGAGTCATTATATTACTGAAGAAACAAAAATTATAGATAATTACTGAAGACTGATGTATACCCTTGATTCCATTCAGCCTCGATATATGGTCCAATTCTGAGGGTGACATACAAGCCTTGTCTTTGGATTTCCTTGATGAACCTGACAACGTCGTTGTTTCCTTCAAAGTTGAACTGCAACACAATCATTATGACAAAACCATTCAAGATAAGAACATAATGTGCTCGTCTTAATATGAACGAACCAATTACCTTCCCTTGAACGGGCTCGTGGATATTCCAGAAGACATAAGTCTGGATAACATTCAACCCTCCTTCCTTGGCTTTCCTTATGATGTCAGGCCACATCTGAAACATTCCATCATCATAATAAAGTTAATCCATAGGTTCAGAATAAGCGTGATCATATCAAATATGTCAAACTTACCTCAACAGGCATACGAGGATAATGAATGGAACCAGAAAAGAGCAATTCTCTTTCCCCATTCACGATCATTGAACGACCATCATAACTAACCCCCATAGGCTTGTCTCCAAATGCACGAGCAACCATCAACAAGAGGAGAGCCAACCTCAGTAACTGACGTGATATAGCCATATTTTGTAGTTTTTTTTTTTTTAACTTTTTGTTATATTTTTTCGGGTATGATCAAATGAATGCAAATGCAAGGACAAAGAAAGAAAAGAAGACAGTGAGCTAAGAGGCACCTCTTCCTTATGTGGAGGAGGCACCAGATTACTAGCTGTCTTGTTTCTTTTCAAAATGAGTTTTTGATGCTTCAATTTATAAGGTTAGGAGTATAGGTACATTTAAGGCTTGGAGAGATTTTAGGACTTTCAACACCTATTTTCCTTTCCTGCTGTGGTGGTTTCTAACAACCTCTATTTTTTGGGATCGTGAATTAGCTAAACGTCCATTGATAAATATGATTGTTATAATTTAATGAAAACACTCTCTAGGAACTCATTGGAGAATTGTTCAACCCCTAATTTCTCTTAATTTAGTTGTCATGCGCTTTTTAAAAAAAATTAAATTAGATTAAATAAATTTGATATTTTAAAATAATAAAAATTTAAAAAGTATTATCAATTGCAATTTTTTTATATCAATATGATAAAAAAATATAGTCAGTCAAAATTTATAAAATTTGATTCTAAAAATGAAAACTATGACAATGGGAGGGAAGGAGTATGATCTAAATGACAAATTGTCAAAATCAAGGGTCTTCTTATTACTCCGTTCATTATTAATTTGACACAACGATTAAGAAACTCTTAATGATAAGAATAATTTAGCAAACACTCTTATTCCGTATAAGTCATCTAAACATTGAAAATTAGTATACTAGTATTTAATAGCAAGGGTAAAATTGACACATCATGATAAATTATTCATTAATTTTATAAATTAAAACAACATTATTGAAGATCCAAAAATAGAATAATAGACAAGTACAAATGAACAGAGTACTTATTATATCACCCAAATGAAATTTAACTTCCGTCACTTTGATGGACGCAACACACTTGAAGAGGTGTTGAAAATTGCTCTCAATTGATTCTACTATATTGTGGAATTATGAAAATTATGTATTCGAACTCATTTTACATGTCATCCTTTACGTTTTAGTCTGTCCCAAAAGGAATGTCACATTACTTTTAATAAATGAGAACAATAAGGTAGTTGAGAAGAACACAAATTCTTATTCATGAAGATAACGCAATTTATCTATTTAAGAAGGAGGAGGGTCACAATAATAAACACAGACACAACTAAGTGGTGGTAAACCAGCACAAACTCCAGTGAAACTATCGCTGCCATGAATTTTATTGCATTCATCCAAACAGCTTGGGGGATCACACTGATCTCTGTGTAATATTGCGCTACATCTCTTTCTTTTTGGTTGACAATCAACTAATACACCTGAAAAATTACATACATAATTGAGAATTTAATTAAATTGTATAGCTCAATATACAAAATATTTTGTATTCATGCTATGAATGAAGCTAGATCATAACAGGTGTGATTTAGACGGTCTGCACAAATGTATGATGTATTAATAGTTATTTTCACACTTCAGACTCGTGACCTATTAGATATCACGGAAAGAACTTTGACATTGCTCCAATGCTACCTTCAAGTACTAAACGTACTTAAATATAATATAATTAAAAGATGTTCCTTTTTGCATGCACATAAAGATGTGTGTTTGAGATCCTATCACACGACCATTATATAAATTTCCTTAATCGAAGTTACTTCGGAGAGTACTAATTTTTTAGGCCACTTATAATTAACATTTTTTTAGTTTTATAATTATTTTTTTTAACAAGATATCTTCAGTTTTACACACAAAAGATTTAAAAAAGGCTCTCGTTCAATTCATTCCGTAAGTAGACAAAAAATCTTAATTCTTCCGAAAAAAACACGTTCAGTTATTTTTCTAAATACCCCTTGAAGTATTTTAAGTGTTAGGAATATGAATGCTCTTAAAATTTAGATTTTTCTTTATACTATAATATGTCACAAAAACATTTTGATCTATTATATGTAGCAAATTAAAAAAACAGAAATCTAAAAGAGACGAGCAAAGAAACCCACAAAGATTGAAAAAATAGAGAATGAAAATTGATAAAAGTGTAAATGGTAAATATAATTATCAATACTGACCTGCTAACAGAAAAGCAAGCAAACAAAGTGTGAGAAAAGAAAATTTAGCCATGGTAAAAAAGCTCAATAATGTTTATGTAAAGTTTTTTTTTGAATTCACAATTTTTCAAGCAAATTCATGTTAGTATAAATAGGAGAATGACAGACTTGATTTTGAATATTTTTCCATAAAAGTTCTCCTTGTATTAATACAAAATATAATTAATTATAAATATTTTTCCATAAAAGGCACTACTTCCTTTTTAGCATAATAAACCGTATGATTTTTGTCTCCATAAAAGTTCTTGTATTAATTAACATTATAAACCTTTTTCCATAAATGTACTTCCTTTTCAGCATAATAAATTGTACTGATTTTTTCCCTCATAAAAGTTCTCCTTGTATTAACAGAATATATTTAATTTAAATTTTTTTTTCCTTTAATAGTATTCCTCGTTCCTTTTTAATTATCATATTACTTTTTTTGAAAAATAATTTGACTAAATTTCAAAGTTAAATTATATTATATTTATTTGACAATTTAAAATAACAATTTAGATATTTAAAAATTATTATAAATTAAATTCTTTTCAAATTAACTAGTATACATACCCGTGCAATGCACAGATAATATTACAAATAATAATGATAATAATGATATATTATTATTGTTGTTGTTATTATTATTCTTATGATGATGATATTTTTATTTTTTGTTTAATAATTAATTTAGATACTTTATATTTTTAGCATTTGAAAGAATAAATTTATGAAATACTGAAAATTTACTGTTATCTCGAAAAATGACCGACTTTCTCAGAAATGAGATTCGATACTCAATTGATTTAAGCACAAATCAAATTCCCAAAAATTGAAAGAAAAGAGAGTCGCCACCTAATTTTAATTAAGAAACCAAAATTAAATTTTAAAACCTAACAGAAAAGTTTCAAAATTTCAAAGAAAATGGGTAAGGGTTCAATTTCCACTTTGAGAAGAACTGAATCACTCAAAATGGCCGCTAACGTGCGGTCGACCAATTTTAAGGATAATTAGAAAACCAAAATTAAATTTTAAAACCTAATAGAAAAGTTTCAAAATTTTAGAGAAAATGGGTAAGGGCTCAATTTCCACTTTAACAAGAACTTAATCACTCAAAATGGCCGCTAACATGCGGTCGACCGACGATTAGGGAATTGGACTAACTTTTTGAAAATATTTGCTTGATTTTGAAAAGTTGACTAGTAAAAAGGAGATTGACTAATTTTGAAAGACTTGACTCAATTCGAAAATATTGACTAACATTGATTTTGAAAAGTTGACTAGTAAACAGAGATTGACTAATTTTGAAAGACTTGACTCAATTCAAAAATATTGACTAACATTCAAAATGTTGACTAAACCCGAAAGTATTTGACTTTGACTAAAGTTGCCTTAATTTGAAAGAAATTGACTGAATTTGACTCATTCTTGAAAAATACTACAAAAATCTATTTTTTTTATTTTTTTTATTTTGAGAAAAGCAATTTTAGCATTAAAGAGATGAAAAGAAAAGATCAACACAAATGACGGACATGCCAAGAAATTTAATTAGATTAAAAATAAAGCAATAAATATTAGTATTCAAACAAATACAAATAGGATACATAAAATAAAGTAGAGAAGAGGGTTATGAGTTTTGAGCCTTTTAGCCCACTTCCCCCATTTTAATTTCCAAGAGTTGGGCCTGCCTTGGTCCATTGATTTCCTGCTGCAGGTCCTGGATTGAAATTGGGTCTTTGGACTGCTGTATACGCTGGACGTATATCGGTGTATACGCAGCAATATTCCTTCTATATCAATTGTATACGTATGTATACGACTCATTCTCCATCTCTCGAAACATATGAATTTGCTCCCCGACTCGATGAGGAAAAGATTTGGGCCTTCATGGCCCAAAAAATGAAAAATGGGGTGTCCAAGATGGGTCGGAGCTTTGTTCATGCAACAGAAGAGAAAAAGGATTAAAACTTATAACAGTGTACTCAAATAAATTGGACGAAAAATGAATAGGTTGCTATGTAATTAATAATCACAATATGCACATTAATGTAAATAAGTGAACTATATAATAAATTTTTTAAAATAATAATATTTACCTAAAGATATATGTGTGTGTTAAACAACAATAACAACAACAAAAAAAAATAAAAGCAATTCATGATAATAAAAGTAATTAACAACAATGAAAGTAATTTATAAAAAAATAATAATAACAAATGATAATAATAAATAAATAAATTTCATAAATTATATATGTTAAAATTATGCAATCATTTGGATAGAATTAAACATAAGCTTGTTTTTTAAAAAAGTATCAAAAATACCTATTTCAATCACATAGCAATCTAAGATGGATTAGGTCGGTCAAAATTGAGTGTCAATATTCTTAATAAATGTTATTGTGAGTAACGTTTTAAGCATAAAACGTACTTGTAAGTAACATATTATAAAACGTTACTCACAGATACATTTTACGCCAACGTTTATTTGTTTAACACCGTTACCTTCATCAATTTTTTTCGTTAATTTTTTTAAATAAAATATAGCCTAAAATGATATTGAGAAATACATTTATACTAATTTTATAAAATTTGAAAAAAATATATTATTTTAATAATAGCTTAGTTTGATCGAAAATTCACTTCCTCGTCTTAATACTAATTAGCAAGTATATGCTAGCAATTGCGTCATTCATTTTTATCGAGTCGTACTTACTTTAAAAAGGCCATGCAATTGCGTGGAAAAGACACGGGCACAGGGCAAGTGACCATTCCAAAGACTTCAACTTGCTGTCGGGTCTTTTTGTTTTTGTTTTTTAAAGCTAATGACCGGTGAAATGGGTAACCATGGATCATCTAGCAAGACAGCTGTCAGTACTTATTCTTCCGGACAGTATTAAAAAAAAAAAAAAAAGAAGCCAAGAAAAGAAAGACTGAAGTGAAGTCAACACCCATCATTTGCATTACACATATTGCAATTAAAGTGTGTGCTGTGCTCTGCTCTCTGTTTGAAGAATCTGAAAATGGCGAACGTAGCAGTGGAATTTCTTGTAGAGAACTTGATGCAACTGCTGCGGGACAACGCAGAGCTGATTCTTGGTGTTAAAGAGGAAGCTGAAAGTCTGCTTCAAGATCTGAATGATTTCAACGCCTTCCTTAAGCAAGCTGCCAAGTGCCGCAATGAGAACGATGTTCTAAAAGAACTGGTCAAAAAAATCAGAACCGTGGTTAACTCTGCTGAAGATGCTATTGATAAGTTTGTTATTGAGTCTAAGCTTCACAGGGACAAGGGAGTAACCAGGGTATTAGACCTTCCCCATTATAGAAGAGTCAAGGAGGTTGCTGGTGAGATCAAAGCTATACGAAACAAAGTCAAGGAGATCAGACAGAATGATGCTCTTGGTCTTCAGGCACTTCAAGATGATGATTTATCTGCCAGGGGTGTCGAAGAAAGAAAGGTCTGACATCATTGAAACTTTTCTTTTTGTTTGTTTTTTGTGGTTTCTATGTATGTTTGTATGTAGCATTCTTGATTAATGATTCACATATCTAATCATTATCTTGTTGATATTAATTTAAAGCCTCCAGTGGTAGAGGAAGATGATGTGGTTGGATTTGATGAGGAAGCAGATAAAGTAATCAGTCGCCTTCTTGGAGGATCGAATCGTCTGGAAGTTGTTCCAGTGGTTGGTATGCCTGGTCTAGGCAAAACCACCCTAGCAAATAAAATTTATAAACATCCTAAAATCGGGTATGAATTTTTTACTCGTATTTGGGTTTATGTATCTCAATCATACAGGAGAAGAGAATTATTTCTCAACATCATCAGCAAATTCACTCGAAGTACCAAACAATATCATGGCTTGTGTGAGGAGGATTTGGCTGATGTAATACAAGAATACTTGGGAAAGGGAGGAAAATATTTGGTTGTCTTGGATGATGTATGGTCCGATGAAGCTTGGGAACGTATTAAGATAGCTTTCCCAAACAACAACAGATGCAATCGAGTACTATTGACCACTCGAGATTCCAAAGTCGCTAAACAATGCACTCCCATACCTCATGATTTAAAATTTCTGACTGAAAATGAAAGTTGGATTTTACTGGAGAAGAAGGTTTTCCACAAGGATAAGTGTCCTCCTGAATTGGAACAATTTGGACTGAGCATAGCAAAAAAATGTAAGGGATTACCCCTTGCGATTGTTGTTATTGCAGGAGCACTAATAGGTAAAGGCAAGACATCTAGAGAGTGGAAACAAGTGGATGAGAGTGTGGGCGAACACCTCATAAATAGAGATCAACCTGAGAATTGTAACAAACTGGTGCAGCTGAGTTATGATCGTTTGCCTTATGACTTGAAAGCATGCTTTTTATATTGCAGTGCATTCCCCGGGGGCTTTCAGATCCCTGCTTGGAAGTTAATCCGTCTGTGGATTGCTGAAGGATTCATACAGTATAAAGGCCACTTATCTCTTGAATGTAAAGGAGAAGACTACTTGAATGATCTCATCAACAGGAATTTAGTGATGGTAATGGAAAGAACATCTGATGGTCAAATCAAAACATGTCGTCTTCATGACATGTTGCATGAGTTTTGCAGGCAAGAAGCTATGAAGGAAGAAAATCTTTTCCAAGAAATAAAGCTAGGATCTGAGCAATATTTTCCTGGAAAACGAGAACTATCCACCTACCGTCGTTTATGCATTCATTCCTCAGTTTTGGATTTTATCTCTACAATACCCTCAGGTGAACATGTCAGGTCATTCTTATCTTTTTCTTCAAAAAAGATTGAGATGCCATCTGCCGACATCCCAACCATACCAAAAGGCTTTCCGTTGCTCAGGGTTTTGGATGTAGAATCCATTAAATTCAGTCGCTTTTCCAAGGAGTTTTACCAGTTATATCATTTGAGGTATGTTGCTTTGTCATCTGACTCAATCAAGGTTCTTCCTAAACACATGGGAGAACTTTGGAACATCCAAACCATCATAATTAACACGCAACAACGCACTCTTGATATTCAAGCAAACATATGGAATATGGCGCGACTAAGGCATCTGCACACTAACTCTTCCGCTAAATTGCCTGTGCCTATTGCTCCAAAAAATAGTAAAGTTACTTTGGTAAATCAAAGCCTGCAAACTCTCTCCACAATTGCTCCCGAAAGCTGCACTGAAGAAGTGTTTGCAAGGACTCCAAACCTGAAAAAGCTGGGCATCCGTGGGAAAATAGCTCTGCTTCTTGATAATAAGTCTGCTGCATCGTTGAAAAATGTCAAGAGGCTAGAATACCTTGAAAACTTGAAGCTGATAAATGATAGTAGTCAGACAGGAAAGTTACGCCTTCCACCTGCATATATATTTCCAACAAAGTTGAGGAAGCTAACTTTATTAGAGACCTGGTTGGAGTGGAAAGATATGTCTATATTGGGGCAGTTGGAACACCTTGAAGTTCTGAAATTGAAAGAAAATGGGTTTACGGGAGAGTGCTGGGAGTCTACTGGTGGTTTTTGTTCCCTACTGGTGCTGTGGATTGAAAGGACAGACTTAGTTTCTTGGAAAGCATCAGCTGATGACTTTCCAAGACTTAAGCATCTTGTTCTCATCGCCTGTGAAAAACTTAAGGAAATCCCCATTGGCCTAGCTGATATACTCAGCTTCCAAGTGATGGAGTTGCAAAACTCCACCAAAACAGCAGCAAAATCTGCACAGGAAATACAAGCCAAAAAACAGAATCAAACTCATGAAGGGACTAAAAGCATTGGGTTCAAGCTTTCCATATTCCCTCCTGATCTCTGATTGCATCTGGATGTGCAGTTTTCCTTGACAGGTCAGTTAAAGCATTCCCTGACATAAATTAGATTGGTTAATTTCTTTTCAGTAGTTTTTGGTTGTTTGTAATGTCGCTGGTGATGCTCAGCTATTTGCCTTGGCACTTTATTTTGGTTACCAGGAAATAGCCTCTCTAACTTTATGAGATAGTGGTAAGGTCTGCGTACATCCTACCCTCTCTAGACCCCACTTATTCGATTCCACTGAGTATGTTGTTACTTTATTTTGGTAATTGGGACTCCTGGAAACCACTCTCCGACGTCCATATACTAAGATAGAAGAACTGACAAATCACGATTCTTTGGCCATCCAAAGTAGTATTAGTCATCATCAGATCATGAGATTCTTTATGAAACCAGTTAATTTTACATAACACAGGTAACGAGCTTATGCTGCATAGCCTTCCTCTGACAAGCTTCATCAATCAACAATGTTACACCAATGTTTGAAAATTACCATCTGCTTTGTGTTCTTTTGCAATTTGGCTTTCCCTTTTCGTACTTTTCAAGCTTGTTGCTTAACCCGTGGGTTGTGATGAAGTTGTACCTTTCTTGGCAGGTTTTCAAACTACAATGTACTTTATGTAGAAAATGAAAGCTGATTATTTTGTTGTTGTGCAGGTCCTCAATGAATCACATTTCATGAGTCTGATGCCCTAGCTTGGATAAAGAGCCTCTATCTATCAAGTGTTTTCATAACTCTTGAGTCGATGTCTGTCTTTCATGGTTGTTGTCTTCTTGATTGTTGCTGAAATTGTATGTTCTGTATTTTGTGGTATGTTAATCTGTAAGAACAATGTATTTACTTACAATAAGAATTGATCTATTATGTAGTCTTTGTCTTCAGAGCTGTGCAACTGTCTTGGCCTATGTTGTTGGTTATTCACCACATTAATTTAGATTTTGCAAGAGTTTGGATGTGCTATTAGCCTATTATCATTGTGTTAAATCTCTTAGTTGTAATGACTTAATAGTACAGCTATTTTGTAGTTTTACTTTACTTTTTTCATACTTCTTTTTACTGAAAGAAGTCTATAAAAATCAACCAGGAAAAATAGTATGAACTACTTAGTGTCGCTTAACTAGTTATTCGAGAAACAAATGTATTTTCTCGTAAGTGATAATATCTACACTTATCCAACTTCACCTTAGTATGTTGGGTTTAGTAGCACTGTTTGTAGGGGTGACAAAATTAAATTCAATCTGCTCAATTCGTTCAACCCGTTGAAGTTTGGAATAATCCGTCCATTTATTAACTCAACCCAACTCATTTAAAATTGGGTTGATATTCAACCCGAATTGACCCGAGAGAAATCTTGTCATAATATTTTTTAAACACTTTTTTAAAAAAAAATTTGATATGTTTTACATAATCAAAATAAAGAAAAAATATAATTTAATTAAGTACTAAAATATTGAAAAAGAACAAATAAAGTAAAGCAAAATTTAGTAAAAATTGGATCGGGTTGAGTCTTGACCCGCTTTATAACACATTACTCAACCCATTTTGACCCAAGCAAATTTGGATTGGGTTGGGTCTTGACCTGTTTGTTATCTTGACCCATTATAACCAGTTCAAATTTGACCCAACCCGCCCAATTATTGCCACTGCCTGTTTGACCAAGTTTAAAAGTGCATTTTTCAACACAAAGAAAAGGCCTTTGATCAATTTCTGAAAAAGAATAAACTTTTGAGTAGCAATAGAAGCAGCTTTTCTGCTACAAAGACCCGATTAGGTTAGTTGATTATGGTCTTGTATGTTTTTTTATTAAGATTAAGTTGTTTGAATTTTTAAATGATTAAGATATTGTTATTAATTTTGAATATTAAATGAGTAAGATTTTTTTTTTTATTTTTTTAATATCTGAACGTGTATAATTTATTTATTTATAAACATAATAAATGTACAATTCAAATAAAAAAGTAAATGATTACAAAGTATAAAATTAATAAAATAAAATTATTATTTGATAAAATTTATAATATTTATGTTTGCTAATTATGTTGAAAATGTTTTATATTATTGATAGTGGTTGATGTTAGTGGCTATTAATGGTGGTGGTAAACTTGTCTTTTGATGAGAATAGTTGGCTATGTTGATAGTGTGGCTGAAGAAGATAATGATTAACAATTTATTTGTGGTGATAGTGAAGGTGGTTGGTAATAGAAAGCAATTGTGAAGGTTGTTGAGGCTTCCAAGTTAGTTAAGCAGTTAATACTGTTGGGAATATATAATCAGCTAAGTTAGTTGAGATCAAGATTATATAATATGTGCGTGTATGTATATATTGAACTCAATATATTCTTGTTGTTTTTATATCTTCATCAACCATGAACAAGAATCTTCTTCTTTTCTTAGCATCTTCTATATTTAATCTTCATATAAGCATATAGGTTGTTCTTGAAATGAAGAAAACCTTTAAAGGTATCAAAGCATGTGATCGGAGTCATATTACATTAGGGCATAATTCAATCAAATTTTTTGAATTTTTGAAAATTAAAGTGTGAAAGATTAAGCTTCCACAATAAGTGTTTGAAGGAAAAGATCGCATGGCAACAAATGATATTCATGTAATAGAAGAAATTAAGATTGTGTACATTACATTCACTATTACTTGTGCATTGATACTTGTGATAGCTATGACTGAGAGATGTGTAAGGTAACATATGAGTTGGTGGCCGAGGTCTTTACCAGTCGATGATTAGCCGTGGTTTCTGTTGACGACCA
The DNA here is from genome assembly GCA_000787875.1 of Solanum virginianum. Taxonomy (NCBI): domain Eukaryota; kingdom Viridiplantae; phylum Streptophyta; class Magnoliopsida; order Solanales; family Solanaceae; genus Solanum; species Solanum virginianum. Next base: position 71,839 of record DF358372.1, read on the forward strand.
GATGTAATATTCTGACAAATGATGTGGCCAAGGTGTCTTCCGATCGTGTGAGCATTGACCGAGGTCTTTGCCGCAATGTTCATGGATACATGGTCCATGTGTAGCCCTCATGGGTTCTGGCATGATTTTATCAGCGGATATGTGTCGTAAGATAGATATGCGTCATGATTATTTGACATTGCATCACATTGTTTACACTTTATTACTTCCCTCCATCCTATATCATTCCTTCTTGAATATTGTTATGTGTATTACGTGTGATGTTGTGAATGCTTTAGAGCCTTGTACATTATTAAGATGGAACTAATGAGAGTTTGTGCTATATGATGATAGCATGAGCCTTGTACATTGAGAATACTGAACTATGTGGATTCTATGATTGCTTAATTTATCGATGGACTATTGTACTACTTGACTCTGAGAATTAGTTATACATTCTGAGATATTGTTCTATAAAATGTATGTCTATATGTATTGTTGTTGTGCTAGGACTTTTCTGAGTGCAGGTGTATAGTTCAGCGGTTTGAGGTTGGGTGGATAGGAGTACTTGTGTTCTTCATTGCTTTACTTCAAGTTTAGTTTTCATTTGCTGAGTACCGTGTTGTTTGGTGCTCACCCCCTTGCTAGATTTTGTAGGTTGTGAGCTCGGTCCTTCTGGTTAGACTTCTTTTGCTACAGGATCAAGCCTCTGGATCTTTTGAGAGGTAGCTACTTGTTTCTTCGCCAGACCTTCGAAGATTTTGTTTTATATTAAATTCTATTTGAGAACTAGACATTGAGACTTGTATTATCATTTGAGTATTCTTATTTTTAGAAGTTTGTACATGTAACCTCAGTTCTGGAATCGTTATAGTTTGGTTTCCCTATGCTCATGTATTATATTAGACTGTTTTATCTTCCGCTTTTGTTATCATATTGGGTTGTTCAGTTTTAAGCTGACTCACCTTGGTGGGTTAGCTAAGTCTAAACACATTGAAATAGATTGTCACTTTATAAAGAAGAAACTTCAACAAGAATTAATTAGTATCAAATATGTCTCTACGAAAGACCAACCTACTGACATCCTTACTAAAGGACTAAATAGATTTTAACATGAATTTTTTCTGTCCAAGCTAAGTAGTCTGGATATCTTAACTTCTCCTAGATTGAGGGGGACTGTTGTGACTTCCGAATGTTAGTTAAAAGAAGTGCAAGTATTGTTAGGAATATATAGTTAGTTAAGTTAGTTGAGATCAAGATTATATAGTGTATAATCAAGAATAAGTTAGTTGCATGTGGGTATATATATGTATGTATATTGAACTCAATATATTCTTGTAGTTTTTTGTATCTTCATCAAATATGAATAAAAATTTCCTTCTTCTTTAATCATATTCTACTTTTAATCTTCATACAATCATATAGGTTGTTCTTGAAATCAAGAGAACCTTTATTGTAGTGGCTGATAGTGATGGTGGTGACAGCGAACAATTATAATAAAGAAAGTGATAGCGATTGATAATAATGACTAGCAGTACTAGTAGTTCCTATTGGTGGTTGTGATGGAAGAGGTAATTGATGGTAATGATAACAACATAGGTGATTGTGGAAAAAGTGATAACGAAAATGATTCATACATAAATTAGATGAGTTGAGAATAATTAGCAAGTGGAATGCCACTTGACAGTTTTTTCAAGATAAGAATTTTTTTTATAAATATAAATATTATGTATAAACATAATCAATTCAGTATTTTTTCATATTTGTTACAAAAAAATTCCACCCTTATGTATGTGTTTATTCTTTTATAAAAGAACATTTCATCCTAATTTTTTAGTTCAATTATAGTTCTATCTTGAAATCTTTGATTTTATTTAAAAAATCTAAAAATTGGTCAGGTACAGTTCATTTGATTAGTTTTTTTAAATTTAAAAAATTGACACCCATAAGTTTGGATATGTTATAAAAATATTGAACAGTTAAAATATGAAATTTGAGAAAATATATAATTAAAATATTTTTTTAATCATTATCTCTTAAAATAAAGTGGTATAATCTACAAGAATCACTAAACTACAAATAATTGATTTGTGTAAAAAGCTTTAATTATGAGGAGCTCCAGAAAAGAAAAAGCAAAATACAGTAACAATTTTGGACTCCATATATAAACATAGTAAGTAGCTCCAATCAGGAGCTCCAACTGACTGGGTTCTGTGATGCAGATTGGGCAGCATGCCCAAACACACGAAGGTCTATTACTGGTTTTATTCTGAAATTTGGAAGCTCACTTATTTCATGGAGATCCAAGAAACAACACACAGTTTCAAGAAGCTCCACAGAGGCAGATTATAGGAGTTTGGCAGCATTGACAGTCGAGATTGTATGGGTTACAAATTTATTCAAGGAGTTGGGAGTGGTGCTGGTGAAGTTAGTGCTTGTATTTTGTGATAATAAGTCAGCACTACAGATTGCTGCTAACCCAGTCTTTCACGAGCGCACCAAACACATCGAGATAGACTGTCATTTCATTCGGGAGAGGATTTAACAAGGACTTATGAAGACTATGTATATCCACACTAAAGATCAACAAGCTGATTTACTTTTTAAGGCACTTGGAAGGACACAACATGACTTCTTGGTTGGCAAGCTTGGACTATTGAATCTCTTTAATAGGCCTAGCTTGAGGGGGAGTATTGAAGATATTAAAGATCATGAAAGTAGTTAGCATTGACTAACTACATTGACTAGAGTAGTTAGTATAGTTAGTAGATCATTAATATCTAGATTAGTTGGTTAAGAATTAGTTATAAGATATTTGGTTGTGATTGTATAGTATGAAGCCACACATTGTTAATGTGGACCATCATCCATTTTATACATATACTACTGTACAGATATAAAGTAATACAATACACATTTTCACATTTCTTCTTCCCCAATTTGATTTCCTCTTCACCGTCATTCTCTCACTTTCATTCCTCCATCTTGGACTGAGCTAGGGCTGAATTTCTACAAGTACATTAAACTATTCAGAATAACATATATTTCACAAATGACTTAATAGTACAGCTATTTGTAGTTTTACTTTAATTTTTTCATATTTTTTTTTTACTGAAAGAAGTCTATAAAAATCAATCAGGAAAAATAGTATGAACTACTTAGTGTCGCTTAACTAGTTATTCGAGAAACAAATGTATTTTCTCGTAAGTGATAATATCTACACTTATCCAACTTCACCTTAGTATGTTGGGCTTAGTAGCGCTGTTTGTAGGGGTGAAAAAATTAAATTCAATCTACTTAATTCGTTCAACTCGTTGAAGTTTGGAATAATTCGTCCATTTATTAACTCAACCCAACTCATTTAAAATTGGGTTGATATTCAACCCGAATTGACCCGAGAGAAATCTTGTCATAATATTTTTAAAACACATTAAAAAAAAAAGCAGCTTTTCTGCTACAAAGATCCGATTAGGTTAGTTGATTATGGTCTTGTATGTTTTTTTATTAAGATTAAGTTGTTTGAATTTTTAAATGATTAAGATATTGTTATTAATTTTGAATATTAAATGAGTAAGACTTTTTTTTTATTTTTTTTAATATCTGAACGTGTATAATTTATTTATTTATAAACATAATAAATGTACAATTCAAATAAAAAAGTAAACGATTATAAAGTATAAAATTAATAAAATAAAATTATTATTTGATAAAATTTATAATATTTATGTTTGCTAATTATGTTGAAAATGATTTATATTATTGATAGTGGTTGATGTTAGTGGCTAGTAATGGCGGTGTTAAACTTGTCTTTTGATGAGAATAGTTGGCGATTTTGATAGTGTGGCTGAAGAAGATAATGATTAACGATTTATTTGTGGTGATAGTGGAGGTGGTTGGTAATAGGAAGCAATTGTGAAGGTTGTTGAGGCTTTCAAGTTAGTTAAGCAGTTAATACTGTTGGGAATATATAGTTAGCTAAGTTAGTTGAGATCAAGATTATACAATATGTGCGTGTGTGTATATATTGAACTCAATATATTCTTGTTGTTTTTATATCTTCATCAACCATGAACAAGAATCCTCTTCTTTTCTTATCATCTTCTATAGTTAATCTTCGTATAATCATATAGGTTGTTCTTGAAATTAAGAAGACCTTCAAAGGTATCAGAGCATGTGATCGAAGCCATATTACATTAGGGCATAATTCAATCAAATTTTTTGAATTTTTGAAAATTAAAGTGTGAAAGATTAGCTTCCACAATAAGTGTTTGAAGGAAAAGATCGCATGGCAACAAATGATATTCATGTAATAGAAGAAATTGAGATTGTGTACATTACATTCACTATTACTTGTGCATTGATACTTGTGATAGCTATGACTGAGAGATGTGTAAGGTAACATATGGGTTGGTGGCCAAGGTCTTTACCGGTCGATGATTAGCCATGGTTTCTGTTGACGACCAGAGGTAATATTCCGACGAATGATGTGGCCAAGGTGTCTTCCGATCTTGTGAGCGTTGATCGAGGTTTTGCTGCAATGTTCATGGATACATGGTTCATGTGTGGCCCCCATGGGTTCTAGCCTGATTTTATTAGCAGATATGTGTCGTAAGATAGATATGCGTCACTCCATGTGAGGCTCCTATAGGTTTCGATCTAAGTTTATCAGCGGATGTGTGTCGTAGGATAGACATGCATTATGATTATTTGACATTGCATCACATTGTTTACACTTTATTACTTCCCTCCATCCTATATCATTCCTTCTTGAATATTGTTATGTGTATTACGTGTGATGTTGTGCATGCTTTAGAGCCTTGTACATTGTTAAGATGGAACTAATGAGAGTTTGTGTTATATGATGATAGCTTGAGCCTTGTACATTGAGAATACTGAACTATGTGGATTCTATGATTGCTTAATTTATCGATGGACTATTGTACTACTTGACTCTGAGAATTAGTTATACATTCTGAGATATTGTTCTATAAAATGTATGTCTATATGTATTGTTGTTGTGCTAGGACTTTTCTGAGTGCAGGTGTATAGTTCAGCGGTTTGAGGTTGGGTGGATAGGAGTACTTGTGTTCTTCATTGCTTTACTTCAAGTTTAGTTTTCATTTGCTGAGTACCGTATTGTTTGATGCTCACCCCCTTGCTAGATTTTGTAGGTTGTGAGCTCGGTCCTTCTGGCTAATCTTCTTTTGCTACAGGATCAAACCTCTGGATCTTTTGAGAGGTAGCTACTTGTTTCTTCGTCAGACTTTCAAGGATTCTGTTTTATATTAAATTCTATTTGAGAACTAGACATTGAGACTTGTATTATCATTTGAGTATTCTTATTATTAGAGGTTCGTACATGTAACCCCAGTTCTGGAATCGTTATAGTTTGGTTTCCCTATGCTCATATATTATATTAGACTGTTTTATTTTTCGCTTTTGTTATCATATTGGGTTGTTCAGTTTTGAGCTGACTCACCTTGGTGGGTTACGTGAGTGTCATCACACCATATTTCGG
>DF358371.1:4654-44214 GCA_000787875.1 Solanum virginianum
GACCCTTTCCTGGACCCTATACATAGCAAGAGTTTTAGTACATCAAACTTGCCCTTTTTTATATACATTATCCATCAATTTTTTTTATACCTTTTCCATCATAATTATGGAGTATGTCTTTGTAAATAAATATTTTTTATATAATGTATGATATTATTAATACATCAAATCAAATAATACATAAAAAATAATTTATATATAATTAATATAAAATATTACGTATTAATACAAAAAAAAATTAATATTGTTTTTGTACACTTTAATAAACAATTTTTAATTTTTCTGGTGTCTTTTTCTTCCCCACAACAACCAACTCAATTTGTGATGTATGTGTTAAGCTCACAAATGTGTCAACAACCAAATATTTGAACCAAGGAGAGTTGTGATGATGAATAGATTTCTTTATTTTTAATTAAAAATATTAAATTTAAGCTTTCTATATAAAAAAATCATTATGAAATATCTTTTCTTTTCATTAAAATCTTATATAATATATATTAAAATTAATTAAATTTTAATATGAGTATCGAATAACGAGCGAAAAATACCGAAACTAACACATGGGGGAATTTAGTGACTATACTTTTGACACGTCCAAAAGGGTGTTGAGCAGCATAAAGTCATACTACACACGCCCTTTTCAACAACATTACATTTTAAGTACAACACGCTTTTAATTAAGTTCGTTTTATTCAACTTTTAACCAACTAATTATTGCAGCACTTTAAAGTCTAAAATGGAAAGAGTTGAATTTTTAATTCATAATATATTATAATCTATGAATTTAATAATAAAATGTAATCAATATTCACATCAAAATATTTCCTTTTTTTTTTGAAATACAATCTTACTAGTATTGTCATTGTCATAAATATTTTGACATATTAAATCATTTCTTTATTTAAAAAAGAAGGACCTAATTTGATTTGGTACGAAGTTTGATGAAAAAAGGAGAAAATTTTTCAATCGTGTGATCGTAAATTAAAGTTATGCTAAATGTATCAAAATGTACTTTAATCTTGTGAGTTGTAGTTTTAACTTGTCACGTAAAAAGTTGAAACTAAAGTTTTGTAAAAAAAAGAAGAGTCATTCTTTTTGAAACAAATCAAAAAAGATAGCCGATCATTTTTTTAAAACGAAAGGAGTAGTAATTAGAGATGGTAAATAACCGATTGATGCTGAAGTTGAACGTTTCAAAATAGTCTTGTTTGTAAAATAGTGGACTGCTCACTCGTTCTAAAGATAATTAAATTAAAATAAACTAAACAATGAATCATAATTTAATCTAATTAAAGTTTTTTTTTCTAGTTTAAATATTTAATTATGTAACTAATATTTTTTTCTTTCATTAGAATTATGTGTAATACTAAAAAAGAAAATACATGACAAGTTATTCTTTTTTATAGGTCTATATGAACTAATACCATTTTAACTTTTAGACGATTGATATGAACAAATTGAAATAAAATTATTCTAATAACTTGTCCCAAAATAAATAAATTGACATATCATATTTGTATACGCAACAAGAAATTCTTGTCCTCTCTCATTTGTCAACTTCAACAAAAAGGAATTGAAAATAATAAATATGGCCAAATTATTGCAAATTTAGACCTACAATAATTGATGCGTGTTAGAAGATACTAGAAATTTGCTAAATTGCCAATATACCAAAAAAAAAAAAAAACTAACTACTTTTTTTGTGGCACTTATTGGATGCAAAACATAGTAGAAGAATTCCATAAATAACATTATTTGAGAAGAATAATGAAGTTTTGATAAATTGAAAATGCGTTATATAATAAAAAATATAACGAAATATATTATATTCATGCAGATAAATAATAATGAAATATATTATATTTGCAAATAATAATAGCGAAATACATTATTATTTGATATTTCTACCTAATCTTATCTATACGAATCATCAAAGTAATTTTCGAAAATTATCACTATAAACACATAATTAAAAGATTGAATTAATTAAAAAATATACTTCCTTTTTTAAAAAATATTATTCGTTTTAAATTATAGTTATAACTGATAACACGATAAAAAATAAATTGAGATCCTAACAAAAATAAAAGGTATCACATGATAAAAATTATTTTATAATTATAATACAACAGAAAATAAATTGAGATCCTAACAAAAATAGAAGTAGAACACCATAAAAATAATGTTCAAAAAATTATTTTTTATAATTATAACACAATAGAAAATAAAGTGAGATCCTAGCAAAAGTAGAAGGTCCTCCACTGCTTTTTACTTTTATTTTGTTGAAATCATTTCCAAAAGTTGTTTTGAGAATATTCTTGAAATCTTTATTAGTGAAAAATCCAACATTAATTACTTTTTACTATTTTGTAAAAAACAAAGTACAATATAATTAATTAGCTTGTCTATTTGTCAACTACCTCAACTCCCAACCTCAATTCCACATATAAAATAATATTTCAATAATCTTAATTTATGTTTAAATTTTAATTTATATAATTAATCTATATCTATCTAATATATAATCGTGGAAAGACTCTTAAATCTTCGTTATTTGACAAGCTTTTATTTCTTTCTTGTTTGAATCAAGAAAATACCTGAAGTCGCCAAGAAAATTTTTGATTTATCATAGATTCTAATTAATGATAAAATCTTATACAGAATATGATCTTTATAAATAAATAATTTATCAGAATTACATTTATAGGGAATTATTTATCTTTTTATAAATTTATAATTAAATTAAAATTTTCTCGCTTTGATCACGTGCTAGTGCTAGTGCACTACAACAAAATTAGTAATTTAAAAATATGTGAAGAAGCTTCATTTAAATAATAATTTTTTAGAATTTTTTTTATTATGCGACATAAATTGAGACGGTGAGACAAAGGAAGCAGTATTTTTATTTATTTATTTTATTATTTCTTCTTTTGCTCTCTCTTATATTATATGCAAAAATTCTCCTTTTTCCTTATTCTTTTTTTCAACTTTTAAGATCCATCCAAACAGAGCTTTAACTGGGCCCAAGATAAACTTCTGGTCAAAATCTCACGCACATTCAACCCACCACCCCCACAGCAGTAGCAGCAGACCGGACACCCCCCCCACAGCAGTAGCAGCAGACCGGAACCTGCTTCCTCCTCCGTCTGCTCCGCCGCCTTACTCCGATCAGCCGCCGTCCTCCTCCTCCTCCAAAACCGTGCTGTTTACACCGTGTTTGTTTGTTTGTGTTTCGAAATCTCAACTACCAAACAGCCAACAACTACTTATCTACTTATATACAACTACTTTTTGTTGGGGTGTGTGTGTGTGTATCAGAGAGATAAAGGATCAATGGAGTCGAGTTCGGAGTTGGTGAGATCGATTGAATCGGCATTGGGAATGTCGTTGGGGAGCGATATGGTGTTGGTGCTACTTACGACGTCGTTCGCGGTCATCGTTGGGTTTGTAGTATTCTTCTTGAAGAGATCAAGTGATCGGAGTAAAGAAGTGAAGCCTGTAGTGTTCCCCAAATCCTTACATGTGGAGCCGGAGGAGGAGACTGAACTAGAACCTGGAAAAGTTAAGGTCACCGTGTTTTTTGGTACTCAAACTGGTACTGCTGAGGGTTTTGCCAAGGTATTTTCTGATCTTTGAATTTATTCTGCTTTCCGGTTGACCTCTGTTAGATGTAATTAGGAAATTTTAGAAGCTATATAATTATGCTAAATTCAATTAATTATCACATATGAGTAATGGGCTAGATCCACTATGAGCTACGGTAGGCAGAGTTACCTGCTCTCTGCTGGTTTGGTGGTAGTAGGTGAGACAGTGGAGAGAGCTGAAGTTGGTCCGGATAAGATTGTTATTTAAAGAAATACTCACAAAAGAACTGTTATTTAGTACCAAATCCTAGATCCATCTGTTGATTGGGCCACTCGATTGATTCTTTGATGTTTATACGCATAGTGGTTCTTTCTTTGTTTTCTCTGAAAAAAACAAACTTGAGAATGAGGGTAGTGGATCATGTAGAAAATCAGTCACATTCATAATTTTTATTGAATTTTATTAGATCAGGAGGTCTAGACTGCGGTTCAATCTGTTCATGCTTAGTTGTCTGAAAGTGCTTCTCGACGGTTGACTTATCCATAGATCTATTTTGAGTTCATCTACATGAGCATCCTGGGAATGATATTCCTGTGTTTTATGTAATTTTAGTGTTTCTGTTGCATTTCGTCTCTGCTATCATTTTCCAATCATGGTATAATAGCTACGGAGAGTCTGGTGGATACTGAGCTTGTAGATCAAATTTTGTGGTCTTCTTCCTCCTTTCTTGTTATTGAACTATTTGAATGGAAATGTTGAGTATATGAAGGGAAATGGATAATGGTGAGATCAAGTGGGTGCTCTACAATATATAATTCAGTTGAATTTCTTGCTAGTGCAAGTTCATATTGCATTTTAGTCTTGTTTTCAGGTTTGTTATTGCAGTACATATTGGTGCTTTCATGAACATGCATACTGTTCTATTTAATTCAGTTACGGTTTATTAATGAGCAAACTGCTTAAGTTTGAATTTTCATCATTAATGCATTATGCATAATCAACGCACGTAGCATAACCAGCAGAAAGTTTTGTACATTAGTTCCATGGCTGGCAGTGTCTACCTCAGCATGGCCTCCCTAAAATCTCTGGCTTTTTTGCATGATGGATATAGCCGGCTATTCAGCTAGGCTTTCAAAAAATCTCATATTTTCTGCATGCTCACATCAGTCTAAAGACTGGTGGTTTGTGTTGTCTTGATTGGTTCGTAATGCTGTGCAAATTTGATTTCTCATCCAACATAAATGTCAAGTCCCATTCTTCCTGTTTCTGTGGTTGACATATGCTTTATTGCTGCCGCGATAATGGCGTTCAGTGTTCATTAGATCCAACACCTGGATGATCAATCCCCTCATTGCAATCAATTAGCAAGTGATTTCCTCTCCAACGCTTTGGCACAGTGCATAAGCAACATAACTTTGTGTACCTGAGGTGTGGCACTGTCATGTGTCCACTTCAGCTAGGCTTTCCTAAAATCTCATCTTTCCTGCATGCTCACATGTCTAAACACTGGTGGTCTGCATGTTCTTGATTGATAATTTAGCATCACGTTTCCTGCCAGGCTTTATCAGAGGAGATAAAAGCAAGATATGAGAAGGCAGTTGTGAAAGTTGTGGACATGGTAAGTTGCATAACTGATTTATCTTGAATTCCTTGCTTTGAGTCTTCTTCTCCGATAACACAACTTTCAACTCTAGGATGATTATGCTGCCGATGATGATCTTTACGAGGAGAAACTGAAGAAAGAAACACTTGCATTTTTCATGGTTGCAACGTAAGAGATATGTTCATTTTGAATCTGTCAAGTTTGTATTTTTTTATGTGCTTTAACTTAAGCATATAGTTGTTGCATACTCACATTTTTACATCTGATGCTTAGTTATGGGGATGGCGAGCCAACTGATAATGCTGCAAGGTTTTACAAGTGGTTCACTGAGGTAGAAAAAGGAGCTATGATAATCATTTTTCTTTAAGTATGTTTCTTTCGGAGCAGCTTTTCTTTGTGTTGAACATTATATTTGTGTTCTATAATTAGGGACAAGATCGGGGTGCGTGGCTGCCGAACCTTACCTATGGCGTTTTTGGGCTGGGTAATCGCCAATATGAACACTTTAACAAGGTATTTGCTGGATATCATTATAGTATTTTCCACATTCCTGTTTTGTTATCTGAAAAGGATCTTTTGGAACAGATTGGGAAGGTGCTAGATGAACAATTGAGTGAACAAGGTGTGTATATGTTGTTTTTTCGCTATGGCATATGACCTGCTGTTCTTGTTTCAACTTCTAATGCTATATATTGAGCTGCTTGAAAGTTGTTGGATGATATTGCCTCATAAATTATGCCTCCACATTTGGCCCAAATAAACTGCATTGTATAATAGTGATTCTATTCATTTCCAACTACCACGAATTAGTAATTGAAAATGATTTTGTTTGTTTCTTGGAGCATCTACCATTTATCTCTTGCTTTTGGGGTTATGTAGTCCTGATATGCTTCAATCTTATGCTTAAGTGAAGGATGAAGGTAAACAGAAACATCTTTCAGTTATAGCCAAGATCCTTTGTTCCCAGAGGCTCCTGTTAAAAATTTATAATCAGCCCATGCACAATTGACTTTCTTACAATTTGTTATCTTGTGATATCATCTAAATAACAAATTTATGCCATAGTTGGACTCACTCTTCTGCATCACAGGTGCAAAACGTCTTGTGCCTGTTGGCCTTGGTGATGATGATCAGTGCATTGAAGATGATTTTGCCGCCTGGTAATTTGTTCACTCCTTTGTTTGTTCTATTTGTGTATGTTCTTGGAAACATTCTTCATGCATCTCCGAGATGATATCTATTTGATGATATGATAGGAAAAATGGACAATGGTTTGTTTTGGTTATTTACCGTGGTTTTTTTACTTAGGCGAGAACAACTGTGGCCAGAACTGGATCAAATACTTAGAGATGAGGATGATGCAACTTCTGCAGCCACTCCATATACAGCTGCAATTCCTGAATATCGTTTGGTTATCCATGATAGTGCTATGAGTCTTGAGGATAAACATGCAGGCATGGCTAATGGTAATACCACATATGACATCCACCATCCATGCAAGTAAGTGTGTGAATACGCTTCTTTTTCTGTTTCAACTCTTGGCTGGTTACAGATAGTTCTCCCTTTTTGAACCTGCAGAGTAAATGTTGCTGTTCAGAGAGAGCTTCACACACCTGAGTCTGATCGCTCATGTATTCACTTGGAGTTTGATATATCTGGCACTGGGATTTCGTAAGTTTGTACATCTTTTTCTGTCTAGTTGATGATTCTGTGTTACCATAATATTAGAGAGAGGTTGAAAGTAGGTGAAGCAGTTGATTATCTTTCTGTCATGTGTTCCATTCTATTCCTAGTGTTCTATCTTATTATCATAACATGTTCATTCTGAAGATGTTACAATAGGGAAAATTCGTTCTTTGATATGCTTTGCATTGTGTGGAAGATGCAATTAAGTTTTTCTTGCTGCATGTGGGGACATGCTTTAATAGTGATGGAGAAAGGTCTAGGGGGCAGTCTGGTGGCTCCCTATCCTTTAATGGCTTTCCATAACAATTAGATTTATCTCTATATGTTATGCACCGTTGTATAATAAAATTCTGTGTTCTGTTAGTGAAGACAAGTTTTGCATGGTTAGAGTTCAATTGTTTTGTTGTGTGCTGAGTCTTCTCATCTAGGGATGGTTATGCTATTCTGTTTCTTTATATATCATTTGTCCTGAACTGTGTGAGCTATTATATCGGTGCTTCTTACATTGCATACCTGTAATCATGATGCCATGATGATTGTGTAATAAGATTTTGTTGTGTAATGCATCAATTTCTTCCAATTCTCAGCTATGAAACAGGAGATCATGTGGGTGTTTATGCTGATAACTCTGAAGACACTGTCGAGGAAGCTGCGAGATTGCTGGGGCAGTCACTAGACTTGGTATTCTCCATTCATACTGACAAGGAGGACGGTACAGCTGGTGGAGGCTCGTTACCCCCACCTTTTCCTGGTCCATGCGCTCTGCGTGCTGCACTTGCTCGTTATGCAGATCTTCTGAATCCTCCACGGAAGGTGCGTCTTCATCGGAGAATACTTTTTACTTACTTTAAAGGTTAATGTTGGTGTTGCTTTACTGGTGATTCTAAATGATGTGTTTTCAGGCTACTTTGGTTGCACTGGCTGCCCATGCAGCTGAACCTAGTGAAGCAGAGAAGCTCAAGTTCTTGGCATCTCCACAGGGCAAGGTGAAGTAATTTTGATTATGCTGTTCAGTTCATTCAATTGTTGTCCTGTGACTCGCCATTGACAGAACATAGAAACCCAAGATGTTAAATCGGTATCCTAATACACCCTTGACTTTGGTTTCATTCAGGATGAGTATTCTCAATGGGTTATTGCAAGTCAAAGAAGTCTTCTTGAAGTAATGGCTGAGTTCCCTTCGGCGAAGCCTCCCCTTGGTGTATTTTTTGCAGCAGTTGCCCCTCGTTTACAGCCTCGTTACTATTCCATCTCATCATCTCCTCGGTGTGTAGTCTTATCTCAATACTCTGGCAGATATAGTTTAACGGATCCCCAAAACACAAGTGCAGTATACTCGGCCTCAATTCTGGTGAATTAAATTGATGGATCCTTTTTTTGTCATCTGTAGATTTGCACCTGCTAGAGTCCATGTAACCTCTGCGCTAGTCTATGGTCCAACTCCCACCGGCCGAATTCATAAAGGAGTGTGTTCGACTTGGATGAAGGTAATAAAAGAATTTTACACATGCATCGTCAATATTCAAGTTCTTATTAAGTTTCCTTGCACTTCTAGTTAGTTTTGCTCTTTATACAAAAGCAAGTAGGTTTTGCACTAACATCTTGAGCTCTTTCAACAATAAACAGAATGCAGTTCCTTCGGAGAAAAGTAACAATTGCAGCTCTGCTCCCATTTTCATTAGGCCATCTAATTTCAAATTACCATCTGACCCTTCAATTCCAATTGTCATGGTGGGGCCTGGGACTGGTTTGGCACCATTCAGGGGATTCCTGCAGGTGCAACGGTTGCTTTTTATTTTTTCAATAATTTAATATTGCCTGTTCTGGTGCAAATGCTATAAGACAGATGGATTTTTCAGGAAAGAGCAGCATTGAAGGAAGATGGGGCGCAGCTTGGTCCTGCTTTGCTGTTTTTCGGTTGTAGGAATCGTAGAATGGTAGGTTATGACTGATCCATTACGAATATGTATAATTGAGATGTCTGATGAGTGATACTATCTGGTAGATAATCCTTTGATATTTGGTTTTAGGATTTTATTTATGAGGAGGAGCTTCAGAGTTTTGTGGATCAAGGTGTAATATCAGAGCTGATTGTTGCATTTTCAAGGGAAGGTCCGCAGAAAGAGTATGTTCAACATAAAATGATGGAAAAGGTTAGTGTGCTGATGAATATAAGAATTGAGCCCGATTGTTGTAAAGCTAAGTGATTCTAATGCAACTTGTGATGTATGAGCAGGCCTCCCAAGTTTGGAATTTGATCTCCCAGGAGGGATATCTATATGTATGTGGGGATGCTAAAGGAATGGCCAGAGACGTACATCGTACACTCCATACCATAGTCCAGGAGCAGGTATCTACTACTTAACCCAAAAGTAAAAAAATATAGTGGATGATTTGGTATCCGATTGTTCCATGAATAAGCTTATACTCGTAGTATTATTTTTATATCTGATTTGGTTATCGTGTTTAAATCAAATCCAGGAGAATGCTGACTCATCCAAAGCAGAGTCTATTGTAAAGAAACTCCAAATGGATGGAAGATATCTCAGGGATGTGTGGTGATCAACTTATCGGCAAGGCCTTGGTCCATTTGTTTTACTTGTAGCAAGCTTGGCAAGGTCCTCTCAGTTGCTTTGAGTTCAGCCAGAAACGATTACAGACAATAGCTAAGGTGTGGATTCACTGCAACAAATAAGTTTTGTTCACTAGGTTGGTTGTTGCTCTTTCATTGGAGCAGATAATATAAAATACCTTCAAAATTCTGATCAATTTTTTATAAGAGATTGAGTATTGATACAAAAACTATTATATGTAGTTGGTCAAAAACAAATCCCAAATCATGTTGTAAACTGTACCAAAAGGCTCATGTAAGAATAGCTGTACAAATGAAGGGAGGGTAGAATAAGTGTGTTGCTATGTTGCTGTCCCTTCTAAATTACATATTCAGATACCACAAT
Source organism: Solanum virginianum (assembly GCA_000787875.1). NCBI lineage: Eukaryota > Viridiplantae > Streptophyta > Magnoliopsida > Solanales > Solanaceae > Solanum > Solanum virginianum. The sequence continues at coordinate 14,486 of DF358371.1, forward strand.
TCTTGTGTTCTTCATCACTAGTGTCCAGGTACTCCCAGTTTGTGTTTGAACACATGAAATCCTGCTTTCACACAGACGAGAATCTACGACGACATCATTTTTTTTCCCTCGAAGCATCGACAGGTGAAGGTTACGATTACAAATGCAGCAGTATGAATGTGAATTGGGAGTAATCCATTCATGATTGAGTTGGGACTTCCAAAAACATCCAAAATATTTTTGAATAAAAGAAGTAGGCAGAGCTATACTATATTACACGTTTTGAGCTATACTATATTACTCGCAACAGATACCCAATATAAAGGTCAATATGCAAGCAAATTGATTCAAATAGCATCTCATTAATCACAAGAGAACAACTTATAATTTTGTATATTTTTCTTATTACTACAAAAATTATATATAGTAATTAAACAATTCTAACGAAAATAATAATAATGTTTTCCGATTACTCAAGATTGTCACAATCAAAATACCTTTGAAAACAAAGATCGGTTAATTTGCTTCAATTTGGTTTTTCCTCAAACTTTAACTATTCTCGAATTTTTTTTTTTTATTAAAAACCAAATGAAAAGAATTTAAAAAGTCCCTATTAAAGCGAAAAAATATTAATGTAACTTTTATCAGACGTCTTATTTATCGAAAGAAAAGAGTGTAATTTAGAATTAACCGGATAAAGTTATAGTTTTACTCTTTTTTTTTCAAAAAAAAAAAAAATTTAACTCCTTTTTCAACTCATTTCAACGTAAGTAATTTTTAAAATAAATTAATTTATTATTTAATTTAAAAACTCTGCCAAATTTTTATTTTTACCTTTTTAATTCATGGCCGCTGCTTTGTGAGACGACACCATTGTTGAACTTCAAAAAGAACAAAACTTGAAACCCAGATTGAATTGGGTCATTTACAGAACTCACCAAGAATCTGAAAGAATTGAAGCTACATCTATCGACCCAAAATCCCTCTTAACTGGAATTCCAAATAGTAAGCATTTTCTTGATCTATTTTCCTGTTCTTCTTTGGTATAACTTACAGTATGCTGTTTGTTTTTAGGAACCATTTTGCTCATTCATGGTCAAAATTAGCTTTTTTGTGTAGTAAAGATCCTAACTTTAGTAAAATTACTTGCTTGAACACTTCATATGAGCACGCTTTTAGGCGTAGTTCTAGAAATTTGTGTTCGTCAAATTCTAAGCTACTTTTCTCTCATACCCAATTTGGTATCTTAGCTACAAAACCATCTCTATATGTGTTTCTGCATCGATTGTTTCCTGTTAGTTTCTATTCTTCAAGTGGACCTGGATGGCTAAGAGGACCCCCATCAAGATCTTTAAGGAAAAGGATGAATAGAAGAGCAAGAATTGCAGCAATGCCTGTTCTTGATGAAGTCCAGTTTCAAAATGCTGTATCTCAGCTTCCACCTAGATTTACCCCTGAAGAACTGAGGAATGTCATGGTTTCACAAAAGGATCCTTTAGTGTGTTTGGAGTTGTTCAATTGGGCGTCAAAGCAGCACAGGTTCAAGCATGATGTTTCGACCTACCATGTCGCCATACAAAGGATTGGTGAAGCAAATATGTATAAAGAAATGGATGCTATTGTTAATCAAGTGCTTGCTGTTCCATCGATTGGGTCTGAGGAACTTTTCAATTCGATGATTTATTATTTCACAGAAGCTAGGAAGTTGACCAGAGCAGTGATGATATATAAGCATATGTTAAATAGTAGGAAATTCGATTGTAGGCCGTCGATTAAAACTTATAATATTCTTTTCATGGCGCTTCTTAGTAGGAGGAATAATTCATATATAAATCACATGTACATGGACACTATAAGGTCTCTGTTCAAGCAAATGGTTGATAATGGGATTGAACCAGATATCATTTCCTTGAATACTATGATAAAAGGATATGTGCTTTCACTTCATGTAAATGATGCCCTCAGGATATTTCACCAAATGGGCGTGGTTTACCAGTGCCAGCCTAACTCATTTTCATATGATTATTTGATCCACGGGTTATGTGCACAAGGAAGAACAAAGAACGCTGGGGAGATTTATGATAAGATGAAAAGCAAAGGATTGATACCTAGTAGTAAATCATACAACTCGCTAGTAAACTCTTTGTCTCTTGGTGGAGAGGTTGATGAGGCTGTGAAATTCTTGTGGGAGATGAATGAAAACCGAAGAACAATTGACTTCATCACCTTTAGAACAGTAATTGATGAAGTCTGCCGGCAAAAAAGTATGCAAGACGCTATTGGCTTGTTGAGGGAGTTGAAAGATAAGGACCTTGTTGATGGTCTTACCCATAGCAAGCTTCTGTGTGAACTTGAAGATGACATTGATAATTTAAATGCCAGAAATCGTTAAAGGTATTGCTTTACATTCCTTGATTATTTATGTCTCCTTCTAATCGATGATAATATGCTGCCTGTTACTGTATCTGAAAGCTCTATAGCTGTCATAGAATGTGGGCATGCTTAACTTGGTACTGAGGTAGTCAGATGGCTGTAACTTCACAAGAAGATAAATTTGGATAAACTGGCAAGTACTTTAATGTTCACCTAGTCTAGTATTCTCAGATTTCCATTGAATAAACAAATGACTCTAAAACCATCTCGTTTTCTCTACATTTGGCTGACTGCTATGGACAAGAGAAATAATGGATATTTTTGATGTATACTCTCTTGTTCTCCATGTGATTAATAGCATGTCATAGTTGCCCATTGTTCAAAGGACATTATTAATTGAATAAGGTTTGTGTAAATTGTCTCCCAGCTGATCAACATCAGTTCACTTAGACATTTTTTTCTTGATCAAGCAAAGATTTTATTCATATGATTCTAGCACCAAGATAGTGCTGAATAGTACAACTATCAAAATGTTAGAATGAAGCTCAATTTTGTGTCGCGTCTATAAAATCTACCAATTTCCCTTCATCGTACATCTCAACAAAATTACTCCATGTAGCCAAGTTCCTTAAACATTTAAACTTCGACAAATTGATGGAAATAGCTTCGCCTTCAAAACACCTCAAATTCCTTTCGCTCTAGAGAGTCCAATATACACAACCAGGGATGGTCCTCCATATATGTTTAAGCTTTGTGCTTCCTTTGAAGAACTCCAGCATTACATCTGTTTCAGTAGAGAAATTATAGAACTGGTAGTATCTTTCTGGTAGATTGGATACTGTTGCTGCGTTGAATGAGCAAAATTGACTTGGTGAAAAGAACCCTAGTAACACTTCAAGCCTCAATTAAGGGAAGTTTCTGTAAGTTGAAACATGAAGGTCTGTCCCTGTAATTATCAAGTACCACAAGGGTCTAAAGATAACTGTCCTAGAATTTATTACGTTAAAAAAATTCAGGAATGTCATTGATTGGAAAGGAAATAAAACCTGGTGGACATGCCAGAATTTCAAATTGCTGTGAAATATGTGTGTGGATTTGAGCATTCTTTTCTACTTTTAATTGTTGGCCTGGGATGTAGGAGGGAGGGAATAAATTTACACACCTATATTCTGTTCCAACCAAGCACAGCAAATATGATGTTGAGCATTTTCTGATGCTGCAGTTAAGCTAAAAAGGATAATCGACATGGTGGCTTGGGGGAAAACAGTTTCTATTGACAAGAGCTGAACTTGCAGAGTGCTTGGCTTGAAACTTTGGCAGGTACATTCTCTAATATTGCTCGGAAGCTACTGTTGCTTCCAATTTTTTTCTTTTTCATCTCGTTTATAACATGCCTGGAGATGATGAACTATTGAAATCTTTTGAAATTTCCTTTTCATGTCCTAGAAAGAGCTGTGAGCTGGTATTCTCAGACTCTCTCTCTATGGTCTTCTGTGTCTTCCTTTGTCTATAGCATTAAAGTTCAATGACATCTTTTTATCAAGGAGGCAAGTGTTCTTGAAGAAGTTTTCCTTAATCTGGACTTTTATGAAACTCTTATTCACGGGGAAGCTGAAGTTGAAAAGTTCGCGCTAAACATTTTATTTTAAGTTTGGTGAATTCCATGTCCAGTTATGTCTATATTCCCCAGCTTGATCATACCTCATTTACCCAGTCACTCCCTCTCGAGATGAAGTTCACTGGTTAGACAATACTGGATGAGAGAATTACTAACTCATGATTTGGTGAATTGTTAAGTGGATAATTTAGCGTTGATTTCCTTGAGTTAAAAGGGAAAAATATATGTTTAAAGTCTGTATATCAAATTCTTCAGTGCTTTTTAGTTTCTTTTTAACTGGTAAAATAAATTTTGGAATGGATTGGGTGGTGAAGAGAAATGGAAGATGCAAGGGCACTATAGCAGGAAAGGGGAAGCATATTTAACTGATAGTACTAGTGGTTGGAACCAGCTCATGTATGATTACTGCAGCATTAGGATCTGCACACAGTATTTATGTCATTTTAGGAGCTACTGAACCCAAATGTCTGCAAATGAACCTTTCAATATGGCCAAACTTTTATAAGATGATAATGCCGAAGGAAAAGCTATAGTTAATTAGATTTTTATTCTTTGAGGTTCCAGTTAAATTGACCCTGGATCTTTTAAATGTAGTGCATACTTATTAAACAGTTTGCTGGTAATAGTTTTCAAATATATGTGTGAATGCAATACTATAATTCCGTAAAGGAATGGCTTAAAATTAACATGTTGCACCAAAACAGAACCCTTCTTTAGAGCTCATGTGTGATACATCTTACTGAAGTTCTCTTAAATGTAAAATTTACCTAAAGAAAATGCGATCCTTTGCCTAACAGATATGTTCTATATAAAAGAATTATATCAAACGGAATTCCAGGTACATACTAATTGTTTTTGGTTCTACATGGATGTGGCTGCTTCGCTGCACAAATTTTCTTTGCATGACATCAGAAAACCAGTGCTTTTGTTGCCGTTAGCCAAAAACATTATAAGATAGAAAAATAAGAAGTTGCATCATAAATAAGAAGTTGCATCATAACAGAGGTAAAAAGTAAGAGCAGTGCAAAGCTGCAAGTTGAACCATTAATGTCTTAAAGCTTTGATTAACTTTTCTGGGTAGCATGGTCGAGAGGATGACAAGTTTTATCTGCATCTTTGTATGGGATTATGTAGCAACTATTCTAACATGTGGAAAAGAAGTTGCAAGTTTTACCTAACATTAGGCGTGTAATAATTTACTTTAAGCATGGTGTATTGTACATTATAGCTTGTCAACTTTTTTTCTCTTTTGCACCTGTGCTTGAAGGGTGATATTCTCTTGTAGAAAATTCACTGACTAGCCACTTATCAACAATAACAACATACCTAGTGTAATCCCACAAGCGACTAGCCACCTATCAAAAAACAAAAAAAGTAGCTGGAAAGCACGGTAAGTTGTCTTCTAATTTTCATATGAAACTTCAACCAGGTGATTGCTTATCTGCCATATGAGTACTTCTAGCAAATCTGAACATTAAAATTTGCCTTGTGCAAATGCCAAGAAGAGCTAGAGAAACTTCAGTATATAACGTAGGGGATATTTTTTTATGTCTTCTTGATGATGTCTCTGATAGTCCTCTCTTTGAAAACAGTCATGTCACATCAGAATTTGAACTGTTATACCTGCTCCCAGGCAAAGGTAGTACAACATGGGATGTGTGGTAGCTGTACTCACAGGTTCAAATCATGCTAAGGAACCAGGTCTGATATTTAGGAGGAAGAGAAAAACAGTGGCGGGGCGGCATTTATCCACTGGTTTCAAAACTAGATAGCGGAGACATCTCTTATCGTAACTAATCTGAACTGTTAATATCTTTTTTTCTTATAACCGAAAAATCCCTGAGCGCTGGTACAGTTCGAAACCTTATGGACAATGGAGCCACCCCTTTACCCTGTTATATCTTAGAATGCAGCTAATAAGAGTGCACAATTGAATAGGCAAATGCTGCTAATTCATGATCATTACATAAGTAATTGACACCTTAACTTGGCTTCAACTGGCAATTAAGCACCCAAACTCTGGAATGCACATCTAGACATCTTAACTTGGCCTCATAAGCACTCAAACTTTGAGAATGCACCTCCTTAAAGGTGTCTAGATGTGCATTTTCAAAGTTAGATGTTTGCGAAATGCACTTGTGTCAAGTTGTGAAGTGTCTAAATTGTCACAATGAAGGTCGGGGCTGTTCAATTAAAGTGTGTATGTGTTATGCCTTCGTTTATTGATTTAAATCCTTTGTGAAGTTGACTCCCCAGCCTGTTCCTTTTTCCATCAATAAACAAATATTGCCTGGTACATACTATGCCCCACCAACACAGTATCAGATAACTTTGCCCATCGAGCAATAGTAATATCTCACATGCTCTCTTTGTACTTTGTAGGCTGCATGAAGTCTAGTTTATCAAGGGGTGCCAAAAAGAACTCATGAGAGCGCTGCAGGAACACTGTAAAGTTTCCTCATGTATTTGCATCTAATATGGATGGAATGAGAAGCAAGAGTCAAGAGACAAGATGAATCAGTTCAAAATCTTTCTTCTTATGAGATAGACGAGGAAAATCTTTCCCTTTTATATATTACAAGATTTTGAAATTTATGATTTACTGCAAACATTATTGTCAAAATATACATTTCTGTCTTTTCACAAATTAAAATCTTCACTAAAGACTATGTTTATCTAAATTTAGAACGTTGACCCTCCTTTCATATTTGGCATTTACTTTTTGAAACTTTTTCAATATAATATACTTAGGCATTTACTTTTTGAAACTTTTTCAATATAATATACTTAGGCATTTGGTGATACAACATGTGTTATTTCTTGAATTTCGTATATTTTTAATCAAATTATACTTAACTAGGCGCCACCGTACGTAAGACTATGGTAGCCGGAGGATTATTAAAATAATAATTTATTATTTTTAATAATATTGCTAGTTGGAAGATTATTAAAAATAATAATTTATTATTTTTAATAATACCGATTACTGTAGTTGGAAGATTATTAAAATAATATTATTTTTAATAATCTTCCAACCTATCTCAAATTCTATTTAAATTTGAATTCAAATACTATATTAATTTTGTAAAAGAGGATATTTTTATTATTTTTCTTTACTCTTAACTTCTTTAAATAAAATTAATATCCATGTTAGCTAAATATTTAAAATGAATGAGACGATTTTATTCGTCCTTATTTTTCTCATTTATCTTCTTTCCTTTCTTCTTTTTTTTCTTCTCATTTATCTTTTCTTTTTTTCATACTCCGCTTTTCCTCATTTATCTTCTTTTCTTTCTTTCTTTTTCTTCTTCTTCTTTTTTTTTAAATTATTATTATTATTATTATTATTATTATTATTATTATTATTATTATTATTATTATTATTATTAAACCGTAAAGAGTTCAAAATGAACTCTATGGTGAATTTCTATTTTTTTATGAAGAGAATTACTGTTTTTAGATTATTATTATTATTAAAATCAAATATATTCAAATATATTTTATAATTGAAAAGATAAGCCTTATGAAACAATAAGAATTCATTTAAAACTCTATAACCATGATTTTTTAGATTTAGTTACGCTAATGACTCTTTTTTAAAAGTCTACTATTTTCAAATTCAAAATACTTTTCATTTTTCAAGAAAGAAAAATTAAGGGAGGTGAGATAAAAAAATTAAGGAATTTTTATTCATTAGGTCATTATTTATTGTGTAATCAAGAAAGAAAGAATTTTAATTGTGTCATTTTTTATTAATTGAAAGTGGGAGTTACAAAAGGAAAAAAATAGCAAATAGAGGGGTGAGATTAAAAAAAACTAAGAGAAATATAAAAAAATGTATTAAACTCATTAATTGCAGCAACATATAGTTAAAAATTCAGTTTAATTAGAAAATAATGTGATTTTTTTTTTTTGGAAATATCATGGCAAATGGATAGGGTAAAGTAAACAAAGTGATTTTTTTTTTAGGGAAACACCATGATAGATGGATAGGGTAAAGTCAAAACTTACAAGAAAGTACTTTTTCTTTGTCTTCGGTCCTTCTCTGTTTCTGTAACACCCGTGAAAAGATCAAAATACCTGTAGAAGTGACCTTGCACGTAACGTGTCTTCCGATGCTTCATTTGCAAATTCGAGATCGAATTTGCGATCAGTGCGAAAAACTGAGTCGAAAAATGATCTTGACTCGACTTTAACACGAAAAAATGCGAATTAATTTTTCCTAAGAAAATAAAAAATAGTGGAGTTTCCGCGCCCCTTCCGCGACGCAGAGAGGACGCGGAACCACACTTGTGCTTTTCCTAAAATTTGACGAAAAAAGAAGATTTACGAAAAAGTTGAAATTAACACTAGTGCGCGTCGCGCACTAGTGTAATTTCGGGGCAGTTTTCTTCTTTTAATGGGGAGGGGCAATTCCGACCTTTCCCACCCCCCTAATCCTAAACTAGTTAGTTTAAGACGAATTTAAGTCCAAAAACGCCTATTTCATTCATTCATTCGTTCAAGCAAGAAAACCCTCTCAAGAACTCACCCTCAAGAAATTCAAGAAGGATAGTAGTAGAGCTTAGGGATTCCTTCCAATTCCTCAAGATATCATTCCAAGGTATGTAAGGTCATCCTAAAACTATTATTTTCAAGAATATCTTTAGAAATAAAAGCTAGGTTTCACCCATGAACCATCAAGTAGTAATTGAGACTGAATACCCGTAAACTTTGAAAGTATGTTGATTTTCATGATAAATTCCATAAATTTTTGATGAATATATAATTCTTGGTCCCTTTATGATCCAATTCGAGAATTATTATCAAGTTTATATTCATTTATGATCAAGATTTATTATTGTTGAGTTTTCTTGGAAATCTTGATACTATTTCAAGAAAAAAAGAGACTAGTTTGAGTACCTTTAAACTAAGTTCAAGAAGTGTATTTTTAAAAGTTTATTTTTGCATATTAGCTAAGAAAATCTAGCATGTTTTGAGTCATTGAGTTGATTTTAGTTTTTAGCCAAGTTAAAGAATCCAGATGAGAAAGCTAAGTAGTAAGCTGGGCTAAGTCCTTGAAAACCAGATTTCAAGAATCTATAATTCTTTAAGTATGATCTATGTAAAGATATTTTGGGAGTAGTATTGAGCACCGATATGGGCAAGAGTAGAATTAATTACTCGAACTCATAAACTATTTAGCCAGCATAGGATAGGAGTATACCATGGTACCTTTCTCATTAGCCACTGAGATGGCCCAATTTTAGGATGGATCCACTCCCCTAATTCTTCGTCCCCTACCCCGGCAAAGTACGGGACGACTCTGGCAGCGTGGGCAAGACGTTGTATCACCACGACACTCATAGTGGTGGTTGTCAGTTAGAGAAACTCCCCAAGCTAAGAAACTATGTTTTACTTACTAATTTTCAGCATGTTACTTTCAGCATATAAAGTATTTGTCATTATTGTTACCTTATTATGAGTTATGTGTATATTTTTCTTTTGAGAAATGTTATGCATCCTGAGTTACTGTTTTGACCATCTTACATACCGCATATTCCACGTACTAATGTCCGTAGGACCTGCATCTTTTTTATGATGCAGACGCAGGTGACAGAGTTCCTCAGCAGCCGCTTCGTTGATAACTTGATAGCTTCTAAATAGTGGTGAGGCCTCCTTTCAGTCTGAGGCTCTTCGATTCATGCTATGTTATTTCAGTTTTTATTTCAGTTCTGACTACTTGGGGCCTATTCCGGTAGTCCTTTCAGACAATTATTGTAGAGGTTCCATAGATTATGTGTTAGTATTCTAGTCTCAGTTTGTTCAGTAATACTTATGCACTTTTATATCCAGCTTATGCAGACAGTTATGAATTTTCTTATTGATTCTATAACTTTTTCACTGTTGTTTAAGTCTTTCGCTGAGTAAGTAGTCAGGCCAAGTGATGCGCTCGGGACCAACACTGGTTTTCGAGTGCCGGACATGTCCAGGGTGTAGTCTCGAGACGTGACACTTTCAAGTAAAACTTGAAGAGTTGTGTTTTTCATCCATCAAACGTGAAATAGTATTTTGTATTAAGAATATACATTGAAATTTATTTTATTAGTATAAAATTAAATCCAAGAAAGTAAATAGGAGTGCTCAATTGTTTTCGAGGCTAAGGAATTCAAGAATAAAATGAAGGAAAAAATTATCTGCACTTTTGAAAACAACCTTATGAAGACTATATGATGTTAATTTTTTCCATACTGATAGGTAAAAGAAGGAGGCACAATTATTAAGTTTTAAAGAAACACACAGAGAGAAATAACCACTGGCGGTAAAAAAAAGAAACATAGAGAAATAACCACAAAGAAGACGTACCTTTTTGAAAATATGTAATTGAAAAGTTGTAACTCTTGGATTTCTTTTTCTTTTTTTAATTAAGCATTAATCCTTTTTTTAATGAATAATGTTAAAAAATTGAGAAAAAATTTGTAAGAGTGCCACATCACTAAGTTGTCAATCCTCTTATATATATATAAAGATTTATAATACAATTTAGTAGGGGAAAAGTTTTACATACATGCAAAGTAATTCAAAGAATACTTAGCATACGTACTCACATGCATCATTGTTGATGAATTATAATTAATTAATATATAACATATTAACACTTGACTTCTTTATGATATTAAATTTCTAATATATTTTGATTGACTTTATTGTTACTCAGACTCAATTTCAATTGCACAAAATTTAAATTATATCAATTGCATTCACAAATTTGATATTCTTATAATAATCTTGATCCATTCCAAGTACTTATTATGCTTTAACAAGCCTCAAAACTCAAAAATAATACTTGATTGTAACCCGTAAGTTTTTTAAACACCATGTTGTTCAATGTGTCAAAATATATTATAAAAAATTCACAAAATAAAATATTAGAATATAATTGAAATGTCATTGATTGGAAAAGAATACGAAAATACAGGACATTTGTAGAATTAATTACATAGTTTTGTCAATATTAGCATTTAGCAATATAATGTGAGACTCCACTCGTGGGATTTTTACTAAATATGTTATTATTGTTGTTAGCAATATAATGTGAAATATTCTCTCTCTTTTCTTTCTTTGGAATTACAAATTTTTTTAGTTAAAATGAAATTCCAACTTAGCATTTTTTGAGTGAAATTTTGAAAAAAGAGTCACTTTTTTAGAAGTACATTACAATGAAAGTTGTAAGTTTTATTTAGGAGAGTTATTGTTTATCATTAACCTTTATAATAGAATCAACCAGGAGACCTGAGAGACAATGATTTATCTTGCAATAGATGTCCGGAGTTCGAGTCCATTTATCTCCAATTGTTAATTTCTCTATAAAAAATAAAAAAACACACTGCTTAAAAAGATATTTAATTTTTGTATGTTAACAAATTCACAGACGGAATTAAAAGGCTCAAAAGAATTCTTGTTGTTTTCTTGTCAAGAGACCTCAATATTATTCAGGCTAGACGAAATTAGAAGATAGAAAATACGTGTTTTTGTTAATTTCTTATTGTTCTAGCCTCAATGTAATCCTCGCTCTCATCTATCTTCTTTTGCATGCAACTCGTGATTCCTACTTTCTCTTTTTCTCAATCATGTCTTTAAACGTCTTTCAAATTTCATTATTAATGATATTTTTTATCGCGAAGAATATTTTAAAACCTTAGAACAATTTTTAAATAGTTATGAAAGTACCCAAAAATACGCAATTCAACATTTTTTGAATGAAATTTTGAAAAAAGAAGCACGAGGCAATGAAAGTTGTAAGTTGTATTTAGGAGAATTGTTGTTTATCATTAGCCTTTATGATAAAATCAGTTAGGAGAGCTGAAAGACAATGATTTGTCTGGCGACAATCGACAAATGTCAGGAGTTCGAACCCACTTATCTTCAACTGTTAATTTTTATATAGAAAAATCACGGCTTAAAAAGAAATTTAATTTTTATATTTTAAGAAATTTGTAGACGAAATTAAAAGGCTCAGAAAAATTTTATTGTTTTCTTGTTGGGAGGCCTCAGTATTATTCAGGCTAGACGAAATTAGAAGACTGAAAATATGTGTTTTTGTTAATTTCTTATTGTCGTTGCCTCAATACAATCCTCGCTATCCTTTATCTTCTTTTGCATGCAACTCGTGATTCCTACTTTCTCTTTTTCTTTGTCATGTCTTTAAACGTCTTTCAAATTCATTACTAATAATATGTTTTATGGGCGAAGAATATTTAGAACCTTAAAACAGTTTTTAAATAGTTATGAAAGCATCCAAAAATAGGCAATTCAACATTTTTTGAGTGAAAATTTGAAAAAAGAATCGCTTTTTGAGAAGCGCGGGACAATGAAAGTTGTATTCAAGAGAGTTGTTGTTTATCATTAACTTTTATGATAATCAGTTAGGAGACCTGAGAGACAATGATTTGTCTTGCGACAGCCGATAGATGTCAGAAGTTTAAACCCACTTATCTCCATCTGCTAATTTCTTTCTCTATAGAAAAGTCACGACTTAATTTTTTTTCTAATTTTTATATATTAAGAAATTTGCAGACGAAATTAAAAAGCTCAAAAGAATTCATGTTGTTTTCTTGTGCCGAGGCCTCAGTATTATTCATGCCAGACAAAATTAGAAGACTGAAAAACACGTATTTTTATTAATTTCTTATTATCATAGCCTCAATACAATCCTCGCTATCCTGTATCTTCCTTTACATGCAACTCGTGATTCCTACTTTCTTCTTTATTTTGTCACACGATCACGTCGTTAAACATCTTCCAAACTCATTACTAATAATATTTTTTATCACGAAAAATATTTTATAACCTAAGAACAATTTTAATAGTTACGGAAGTATCCAACATGGAGTAGAGTTCACCAAATGAAAGTCTTTATTTTTTAAATCTTTTTTTGATATTTAAAATAGGCAATTTCATTATTAACCTTCTCTTTTTGGTTTCAAAAAATCATATTTACTGGAAAATAAATGTTGATTTGGTTGAGAAACTCAAAATTTCACTTTGACTAGCTCTCTCTCTCCATTTTTGTCTCTCTCAGTTATTGCAGCCACCTTGCGTGTTTACTCAAAAAACTTCATGGGGTTTTTCTTTTTCTCTCTCTCCTAAAACCCTTTAAAAATCTGTGGAGAAAACTCAAGTTGGGGATTTTGAGAAGAGAATTTCAAGAATCCAAAAAAATGGTGGAAAAAAGGAAGTTAAACAATAGGGTCTTTGTTACTGAAGATGATATGTCCACTCTCTTAGAAAGGTATCATCTTTTTTCTGTTTTCATGTTGATTCTTGGTTTTTGTTTGTTTTGTTTTATTCTACATTGTATATATGTTGTTTGTTGATTGTATGCATATTTGTGGAATGGGGGTTTGAAGGTATACAGCAACAACGATGTTGACACTGTTGCAAGAGGTGGCACAAGTTGAAGAATCGAAGATTGATTGGAATGAAATGGTGAAAAAGACCACCACTGGGATTACCAATGCCAGAGAGTATCAGATGGTGTGGCGCCATTTGGCTTATCGTCAAGTGTTGCTGGATAAAGTGGATGATGATGCTCAACCTTTGGTCAGTTCAATTCCCAAAAGCATGTTTTTTGATTCTTCTATTACTTTGTGTATGTGTGTGTGGAAACAACCCCTTTACCTGTATGAGTGCGTACATTCTAACCCTCCCCAGACCCCACTTGTGGGAAATCACTGGGTATGTTGTTGTGTGTGTGTGTGATGTTTGTTGAAGAGACTTTATCTATGATGATTGTTTAAACTTGGAAATATTGATATGCTTTTGATGAACTACAGACAGGGCGTTTGATTGGGATTATTGCATTTTGTTTGTTCTTTTTTGATTCAGCAACCCTAAACAGGACCATATAGTGAATAGTGGAAAGTTAGGATTCATATGGTGATACCAGTTAGCCTGGAATTGAGGCGTAGTTGTTGATTTGGTAGATTCCACCTTCCTAACCCTTTCCCCCACCCTGGTGGTCAGAAAATGGGTGTTCCCTACCCTTTTCCTCCCAGTGAATTGTATTCTTAGATCTTTTCTATCTGATTATGCTGATTACTCTATAAGATATGGCAAGTTTGGAAAAATTCATACATATGTTACATGGAACCGTGAAGTTTGTTTAGTAGTTTTCTTTTCACCTCCTTTAAGTTTATGATGTGAACGTGATCTTTGAGCTTGTATGTTGTTCAATTTTGAGAGAAGATGGTGAGAGGGGTTGAGATATGCGCTGCTTAGTATTTCTCCCGTTTCTCTAGTGTTGGCTTCAAAATTCCATAGACGGTTAAATGCTTGTTCTTCTTGTGTAATTGTTTTTATAGCATGAAAGGCTTGCTCTTTTTTCGCCGTCTGTTTCCCTTCTCAAAATTGGGAATGAAATTCGGGGAATCATTTGTTTTTCTGGATAAATTAGGGGAGACTTTGTACCAATATTCCTAAGCTTGGAATAATAAATCAGTGAGGCTGTGAACAGCTTCATTTATCTGATTTTGCAAGGATCTTTTTTTTTTTTTTTTTTCTAATTCAGTTTTGTCTACTCAATTAGTGGCAGCACAAAATAATTTAGCATCCAATCTAGTGTTTACTGTGATCTGTGTTAAAGGGCATCGAGTTGACATATATTCTCAAGCACTATGTCTTGTTAAGTTGGTAACTGATGTGGTGGTCAATATCCATTTTCTGTTGGTCGTTGTGATGAATGATCACCTTAATTTTTCTGAACTGCATTTAGAATTTTGTTTGTTTTATGATTTTATGTTTTTTTCCGATGGCAGGATGATGATAGCGATCTAGAAAATGAATTGGAAGCTTTTCCTCCTGTAAGCAGTGAGGCTTCAGCAGAGGCTGCCGCCTTTGTGAAGGTAAGCACGAGACCTGCCCAGAATGTTGTTCTCCTTCACCATTTTTCCTAAATTGTTTTTAAAGTGGCTTCATCTTAAGGTTTTTCGTCAACCTAGGAGCTGGACAGCTTCAATTTTACTTGTAATAAATTGTGTTTCTAGGTGAAGCCTGACAGATTTCTGGAATGTTGACTGCTAAAATTCTCAAGTCAATGAACTCTAATGGCTTTACATTCACATATAAGGGTCTCAAATTTAATCCTTTATATATATGATGAAATACATAATGGGTTATAAACCTTAGATATAATTCCCCAGGTTTGGGAATTGCACCTCTTTGATGATATTGCTTTTTGATAAGCTCATTTCAATCGTTGAGAAGTGGAATTTATATATGCTTTTCATTGGATATTTATGAACTTTCGACATTATCTACCTGTATTGAGGTATTTCCTTCCATAGCACTGTAGTACTTCTGAAAAGAAACATTACACTTGCTTTTATTTGACTATGCTAGGATGCCGTCCTCTACCCTTAAGTCCATACTCCTATCTATGATTAATATTATTCGCTGTATTTCAAGGTGAGATTTATGCTTCTCTCATTTTTCACACAGTTAGTGTTACTTTGGGCTTGCACAGGTATTCATTGCTTCTGGGCCTCTATGTGATTCAAATATGTCAAATGGAAATACGGTTGAGGGTTCATTGACTATAGACATACCCAATGGTCAAACATCTGGAACTGCAGCAAATTCACTCCATGGTATTTCAGCTTATGGGTCAAAGCTTAGGGTCCCTGTTACAGTGCAGACGCAGCCACTTCCTTCCGTCACAGCTGCTGAGGGTTTGGACACCAGTGAACGAGCTGGTGCGAACTTTCCTCCTCGGCGAAAACGAAAACCTTGGTCTGCAGCAGAGGATATGGAACTCATTGCTGCAGTAGAAAAGTTTGGTGAAGGAAACTGGGTAAATATATTGAAAGCCGATTTTAAGGGAGACAGAACAGCTTCACAACTCTCTCAGGTTTGTTTTGTATATATTAATAGTTTATATATCTGTGTAGATGGCTCTAGCGCAGACTTTGTGCTACATATATAACATTTTTCCCTTCTCAATTCTTTTAATATAAACTCTGCAGTCATATTTACACTGGTTAAGCAAACTCTTTTGATATTGTCCTCAATGGTAGTCAGTACTAGTATGTACTCTTCTGCATTGCTTGGGAACTTTCCTTCCTCATTTGCTTTGTTTGATGAAAGTAATTTTGATATAGGACACATTCAGTTTCTTATTATATAAATAAATCCTCAGCTTGGAGTTGACGAACT
This sequence comes from Solanum virginianum, assembly GCA_000787875.1. NCBI lineage: Eukaryota > Viridiplantae > Streptophyta > Magnoliopsida > Solanales > Solanaceae > Solanum > Solanum virginianum. The sequence continues at coordinate 30,648 of DF358371.1, forward strand.
TTAGCATTTGGGTTATTTGCACTTTGCAGTTGCAATTTACTAAATGAATCTCATTCAAATAATTATGCGTTCTAAGTGCATCAAATGTTACGACAATAATAAATATTGTCCAGTTCAGCTATTTAATTAGTCTGTGTTTGAACACTCTCTGTTATTCATTATTTCCAATTCCTCTTTGGTAGTAACGAATTTCCTCAAGTGCGTAAAGAAGAGAGTTGGGAATGATTTATTGACTATTTTAGTTTAAACGTAAACAGTAATGGAGCTAAGTAATTATGGTACAGTAATGTAGAGACATTTCTCCATGTCATACCCTCATCATTTTAATTAAACTGAATACTGCTTGTTCTATCATGTCCCAGGCCCCCTTCTCCCCAGGAAAAAAAGCAGTTACAGGTTTACCTTGGAAGTCGACCATTATCTAGTATGATTTGAGTGCATGGGGTTTCTAAGTTTGGGTTCAATTTCTGGAAATGAATGAGATCCTGAAGTGCTTATTTGTGAAACTAGCATGAACTTGTTTTTAACTAAGCAGTGATTTTGAGATGAGGGTTCCCAGGAAACAACCTTTCTACTTCTATGAGGTAGTGGTAAGGTCTGCGTACATTCTACCCTCCCCAGACCCCACTTGTGGGATTTCACTGGGTATGTTGTTGTTGTTATTGTTGTAGTTAATAGAACTTGTAAACATATTTCTGTCTGTGGTAAGATCTTCTACCATTATCTACCGTGTAAATCTACGTTAGAAGATAATGAAAATCTTTTTGCAGAGGTGGGCAACTATTCGAAGGCGACGTGGGAACATGGTCGGAAATGGCTCACAGCTGTCGGAGGCTCAGCTTGCTGCTCGTCATGCAGTGTCCATGGCTTTTGGGGATAATTTAAGAGCAGCTGGTCCAATCAGCCTTAATGGTAATTCTTTTAACTCCATGTCATTCATGATGTCCATATATATGCTCCCACACTGTGAGGAAAAAGAATCAATCAGGCAATTCTGCCAAGATTGAGGCTTTTAAAGGCATAAATATGTCATATGATAAGTTGAATCTTGAATGGTTGGTGTCTTTGACATAAGTACATAGTTTAAAATTTCACAGTGATGTTAGCTAAAATATAAGATCCTCTGGTATGCTGGTAGGTCGCGCTATGGAAAACCAATGGCTAGGTCTTTGCACAATGGGATATGATCCTAATGGTGTCCACTGTACTTAGTCTACCGAGTTTGTTTACTTCCCCTACCAGGAAATACTGGACAATCAATGTTAGCATTCTCGGGAAAAAAAAGATTGGACCATCCAAACTCTAATTAGTAATGTCTGCATGCCAAATACCTTTAGAAATGACAGCTATGTGCTCAGTAGAGATTTAGAATTCAAATTTTGGTAGCAAATTCTAATTTTCCAGAACTATCCAGAATTATCCTAGATTCTAATATGTGTTTGCTAGTTGTTTCATCCATTCATGCAAGCTTTAGTTTTAATCTAGGTTGTGGTATTGTTTCACCTGGGCCAAGTTCAGGCGGTGGACCTAGTAACTCTTCACATTTTGCTGCTGCTGATATTGCATCAGGTGGTTCACAATCTAAGCATCAGCAAGATTTAGTACCTTCAAAACCTATAATCCCACAAAATCCATTACCAAAGCCTGCTATTAACCCAGATCCAATGGTCAAAGCTGCTGCTATGGTTGCAAGCTCCCGCATTGCTACCCATTCAAGTGCTGCTGCCTCGCTGCCAATGGCTGCACTGCCTAAGAAAGACGTCCATACCATGCCTGGAGGAACTCCTGCAGTCAAATCATCTGTGCCAGGTAGCTTTAGTGGTTTGCCCAGTAATGTGCATTTCATTCGAACTGGCCTGGTGCCCCGTCCCGCAGGCCCCTCAAATGCCTCACAGTATGGAACTCAGCAGCAGGCTCTAAGATCTGCATCACCTGCATTTCATCCTAAACCAATGACTGTGCCATCCAGAACAAATGCTTCATCTGGGGTTCGTCGTGCCCCTTCATCTTCTCCAACGACCATGCTTGAAGTAAAATCTGAAGCAGCCGTTAGCCAAGAAAATAAAACAGCTGTTCCGTATAATACAAGGAGTGGGAAAACAGAAGGTATTCGAGCTGCTTCATTGGCGAAGACACCACAACAGCAGGTCCGAAAAGATCAAACTTTTGGTGCAGGCAACCTGTTGACAGAGAAAGGTCAAGGTCAAGAACTTGGAGGAGAGAGTAAAGCTTCAAGAATTCGGGTTCAAGAACAGCAAGAGAGTCCCAGCACTAAGAATGAGAACACTAAAATAGAATTAGCAGTCGAAAAGGTTGGTGTTCAAGGTCCTGCACCTGTGACATGCAAGATGTTCAAAAAAGGTTAAGTCTTTTTAGGTGAGACACATTTGGGAGCTGAGGATGGGAGAGTGTAAAATAGATTCACTAGCTGGACCTGCTCTGTATGTAAATTTCTAATTTGTACCAGCTATGTTTTGCTGACTTTTAGCCTCAACTTTGTAAATGTATTCATCTAAAGTCTCTTGTCTATACTTAGGTGACAATTCAAAATTCTTTCATATGTTCCCTTGTTGAGGGTTGAATATCTCCAAGTGCTGTTATTAGTAAGTCCTTTTGGCACCTCTGTTATATGTTGCTGAGGCACTTGGTTATGGTTAGCTTTGTTTTTGGTGTTTCCATGGCATTGTGCTAAAAATTCAATGAACTGAGATTGGATCAGGAAAATTGTTGTGTGACATGTCACCACTGAAGATAAGCACCTCCGAAAGAAACGGAGGACTTCATTCAGTGACCCCGCGATCGCCCTCTGAACGATCAGAATAAGGTAAAGCTTGAAGATAAGTTTTGTACTCAATTAATTTCTCAGTCCTTCTGGCTGTGGTGGGCACTGGCCAGTTTTCAGCCAGATACCTTCGTTACAAGTACATTTTGCACTACAATCCTTCCTATCTGATAGAAAAGGATCAGATAAAGGATCCCATGATCCTGAACCGATCTTACTGTTCAAAAAAAAAAATTGTTGAAAGGAGGAACATGGCATTGCTTTAAAACACAAGAAGATATGGTATTCTACTAAACAAAAGGCAAAACCCCTTTTCTCCTTCAAATTAATCTTCAACTATAAAAAATTTACTACAAGAGAGCTGAAAGGGAAAGAAAAGAGGGGTAAAAAGAGACATCTATCTGGCTACTGCTGTTAAAAAGGCATCTATCTTGGTGCTGTTATAAATCACTGTGCTGTTTCTGCAATGCTGGATTGACACAGGAAAATATGGATGGCCTTTGCCTCTTCAACTTTACTCCAAACAAGAAGGACCTCAGGGGAATTTTTGATCGAGGCCTTGTTGGTTGTTTTTTCAGCCCAAGTTCTTCGTCCAGGTTTGATAGCGTGCTCTCGATCTCATTTTGAAGTTTCCTGATACATTCAATACCTACTTCTAGTTCACCTGCTAGTTTATTGTTCTCCTGCTTCATGTTTAAAATCTCACCTTGAAACTTTGCTGCTTGGTAGGCATTCAGCACTGGTTCATTGTCTTTAGACCTCGACAATCTTGTTATCACATCGAGAATATTAGATAGAGATGACAACCTGTTCTGTAAGTCATCTTTCAGCACTGCATTATGGTCCAACCACAATGTCAACTCAGTGTGTATCTCTCTTAGATGCCTATAGATTGGGCGGATGCCTGATAGTAGCGACTGTGGTTGACCTGTATCTTGCTTGCGCTCTTCCCTCACTTTATTTATATCATCTTGTAAATCATGAACTGAAGTTTGAAACTTCTGTAGTTGATGAAATGAGGTGCTAAATCTGAGCCACAACTCTATGTTTTCCTCCAGCAAATCATCAATGTCCATCCGTACTTTCTCTTCAACAGTGGTGAAGTGTGTCTCATCGACATCAGTAACTTTAATATCTCTGTCATCCTCGCCAATATCTGAGATCCTTCTGTCTTCTGGTGCAGTTGATTCCTGTTTCATGTCAGCAGCTTGCAAGGTTGCTTGCTTTGGCATTTCATTGAAGTTTATTGTTTCAATGTCTTTTGACTGAAGAGAGTTCAATCTATGCTGTAAGGATAGAATCTGTGCATCCTTCAAGGCATTAGCATTCTTTAGAACTTTCATCTGCACAACATATTGGAAGTGGCTCGCTCTCCTTTTCTTCTCCGCATCATTGAGCTTCATCTTCAAACCCTTGAAATTTCTAAGAACTGATGTATACTCGTCGAGTAGTATCTTCTCTCTGTCATCATCCAAGCTGTTTAGGAACAGCTCTCTCCAGTTTGGTTGGTCATCCTCTATTCCAGATTCATGTTGTTCCGTGTAAAGCTCGTTGTGAATTGTCCTGAACACTTGCCTCGTTGAATCTTCACCATTCCCTACAACGACTGCCCGTTAGCTTGATTAATTTACAAGTTGACAAAGAGAGGTAGTATCCTCTTAAAGCTTAAGAGAGGAGTACCTTGATCTTGGACCTCATCCTTGTGTAGGTCATCTCTCTTATAATCACTTGAGACAGATGGAAGATTATCTAACATGCGTTCCCATTCTTCTAGCTCAGCATCTGGGACGGGGCTTGGAATATCTTTCAGCATCTGGGACGGGGCTTGAAAGTCGCCATCTTGTTTTGCTTGAATGAAATTGTGTGAGAATTCATTGTTTTGCTCCTCTGACATGATTTTATTCTTGAAATCCATCTTTCCTGGAAGATGGTCTGATTGCTTGCTGTCATTCATTTTGGAGGAGTTTCCTGTTGCAGATCCAACCGCTATATTGAGATGATCATCACCTACCTTCTCTCTACCTTTTTCACTCATAGTGATTGAGATTCCCGAGCCACTACTAGATGCTCTTATATCTTCACTTTGGTCTGATTTTTCTGGAGTGGACTTCTGAGAAGTGCTTCCTTGACCTTTCACCTCCATGTTTTTAAGGTAATTCTGTGAATTGGAAGGGTCATAATCCAATTTCTCAAGTTGTATCGCTGTGTCTTCAAGGAAAGTTGAATCATGACGAGGAGGATTCGTTGTATAAACAATTTCATTGGGTCCCCTTTCTATATTGTCATCTAGAGTTGCTCCAGATGGTCTGACCTGCAATAGATTATCGGAAAAACTTCTTCCCTCTTCGCTTGTAGAAGAAGCAAACTTGTCTTCTAAGTCTATTCTTCTTGCTTGCTGTCCAGCTCTGACATCTTTTGAGATAAATGAGTCGTAGGATGAACTCATAGACCAACTTCCATGTGGAGCATCCTTCTCTGTATAGTTCGTAAAGTCAGAATTGTAAAAAAAGCATCTTTAAATTTGACGGAAATTAGATAATCACCAGTAATACATCAAGTATCTATGATTTACCAGCTAGCTCCTCCGTTCTCTCTTCTTTCATAGCCGAGGAATCATCTGAAATATGTGTGTGTTCACTTTCATGAAATGCCTTCTCCATCTTGGCGTTAGAAGCATCCCTTATAGGAACATTTGCAGGGAGATCATACTGGTAATCCGGATGGTTGGATTTCTGAAAAGTTTCTTCTTTACCTTCCGAGGGAATGTGCAAACGACCATTCTTCTCTGTAATATCTTTTGTGCCTGCTTGCTCTTCCATCCTCAAATCTCTTCTGATGGCAGAGTCATTGTCTGAAACATGTAGATAACTTTCATCAGACCTCATTTCCATCAAATTTTTGGAACAATAAATTATATGATTCTGGTGGTGGGTTTTGTAATATTTTTCTACTTTACCTTCAACTATGTGCAGATAATCGCTCTTGTCTGCAGCATCTTTTATCCTAGCTTGCTCTTCCTTCCCCGCGTATCTTTTTGTGGCCAAGTCATCATTTGACGCGTGAAAGTTTTCACTTTCATCAAATCCTCTCTCCATATTTACATCTGGAGAATCCCTTGGAGGAGCTTCTTGTGAAAAGTCATTCAGATGATTCTGATGATTGGTTTTGTAAAGCTTTTCTTCTTTATCTTCGACAGAACTGGGGAAAATGTCCCTTCTGTGTGCAAGATCATTTGCGCCCTTTTGCTCGACATTTTTCTTGGTTGGTGATCCATGATCTGTAACATGCACTTGTTGCCTTTTGTCAAACCCTTTTTCTAACTTAACATCTTCCACATCCTTCACACGACTGTCATGGTCATTCTGAAGGTCGGATATGGGAAGCTTTTCAGCTTCACCTTTGAAGGGAATGAGGTTATCCAATTTGTCTTGTTTCTTTGCTTCCTCTGCCATTCTGATATCCGTTGAGACCATTGCATCATAACCAGGAGATCTGTTGCATTCATTTCCTTTGGTATCCACTTTCTGATTGACAGCTGCAGAACCGGGACAATCACTTCTGTTTGCACTATCATTTGTTCCTCTTAGCTCAACTTTTCCGTCATTTGTTCTTGTGGCTGAATCATTATCTGTAACATGCCCGTGGCTTTTATCAGACCCTTTTTCTAACCCAACATATGCTGCATCTCCGACGGTACTTCTGATAAAATTATCTTGGTCATTCTGAAGATCGGCTTTAGGAAATTTTTCTTCTTTACCTATCGCCTGTTCTTGTAAGACTTCTTTCTTCAGACCCTCCTTACTACTAACACCTTTGGAGATACCTGGAACATTTGATCCCGGTATGATTGCTCCATGAACCTGAAACTGCCTGGCCTTATTGACACCTGAAACACCCTGGTTAGCTTCTAAAGAACCACCAGTCTTTCCATCTCGAGTATCCTTGTTCGACTGATCAACTTCAAGGCAACCCTCCTGCTGTTTCAAGACTTCATTCTTCGGATCTTCCTTACTACTAACGCTTTCGGATATACCGAGAACATTTGATCCAGGTATGATTGCTTCATGTATCTGAAACTGCTTTGCTTTATCGACTCCTGAAACATCGATCACTTTATTGGATGACAAAGTATCTTTGACGTCTTCATCTTGCCTATTGTTGCGAAATTTCTCAGAGAGATCATCCAAACTAAAACTTCCATTGAGATTCCGAATCCTGAGAAGTTCTTCCTCCAGTTGTCTAATCCGCTTGCTCATGCTCTCTGAATCTTCAGCCAAAGTCCCCTTCTCTTCTTCTGCTTTGATCAGATGTGAATGAAGTTCATTTGTCTCTGCTCTTAATCGATTTACGTAAGCATTCTGGGAAGAGAAAGCACTTTCCAAGTTTATGACTTTATCGACAAGTTCATCAACCTTCTCTGCCAGATCAGAGATGGAACTAGCAGAACTAGCTTCCAGCTCCTTATGCACTTTCTCTTCATTATGCTTCTCTCTTTCAGAAGTTTCCACTTGTCGATTCAGCAACTTCAATTTCGAATCTGGATTGGAAGACTTATTTACTTCAGAGAGGACTTGTGGATGTGGCAGGCGGCTGACAAACTTTCCTTTTAGAGTCTCAAATTTTCCAAGGACCTCTAATATCTTTTGATGCTCAACTATGACATCTTCGACTGATTGCTTCTGTTTTCCCTGCAACCGAGCCAAGGTCTCTTGGCATGAGTTCAGAGCTGTGGCTGTCATCAATGACCGAGCTTCATCATCCTCGATCATTGTGCCAATCCCAAACTCATCTTGCAAGCTGCTAACTTTTGATTGCAACTCAGTTACACGTTCTTCGATTTCCCAATACTTTGCTAGCCCATTTTCATATGAGCTCTTGATGAACTCTTTCTCAGTCTGAAGTGCCAAAATATCCTTCTGAAGTTTATCGATGTCCTGGAGTGCCTCGGTTTTTTTCAAACCTGATCTTGGAAGAGCAGCAGCAGTTGTATCATCAACATTGAACTTTATTAGTCCCTTCTTTGACATTAACCTTGATGGCTTGGCGTTTCGTCTGGCAAAGGAAGGAACTTTTGGTAAACTTAACTTTGGAGCTGCTGGTGAGCTTTCGGAAGGCTCATTTGATTCCTTAGGAGGTCCTAATTCTGAAAGAAACTGTTCTCCATCTTCATCTTCCATCGCGAATTGAACTCTCTCGGGGTAGACAGTTGCAATGGTTCGATTAGCAGTCTGAAGATCTTTAGATAAGTGATCAAATCTCTCTGACAAAGCTCTGTAACTTCGGAAAAAATCTTCCACGAAGTTCAAGAGCTCAGGCCTCCTCTTGTAATACATCTCTGCGCGCTTTGCAAAGGATTCGCCATCCTCATCTATGATTTTTAGTACGTATTCAACCTTCTCCTCCATATCTGCAAATAACAGGTATAACAGTCACTTTCTTTACAGATGACATGTTTAACACCATAAGACTAACGAGCATTTTAGTTCTTCTTTACTTTCTTAAACTCCGCTCCAAGTCAAAACCAGACAAACAAATTGAAACAGAGGGAAAAGTGTAATAAGGTAAATGTATTTGTATTAGCTAAATAATGACTTAGCTGAGAAACCAAATTCAAGGCTTGTCCATCCCTATATTTGTTAATGAGTTAAAAGTTGTGTACACTAAATTACATACATTATGTGCTATCCAGAAAATAATCTACTATAACAACAATAACAACAACAACCCAGTGGAATCCCATAAGTGGGGTTTGGGGAGGGTAAAATGTACGCAGACCTTATCACTACCTCATAGAGATAGAGAGGCTGTTTCCGGAAGACTCGTCAGAAAAATATCAAGCCCCAAAAACAGAAGAAACTACTATAACAAGTTAAATTCATTCTTTACGATCGGTGTATATTATATAAACCCTTTGTTAATACCTCAGTAAGGAAAACATCTGCATTATGCTTATACAGTAAAAGAACACCATTACTAGTTCAACAGTCTGTTATTTTCTTGATAAAAGAACCTGCTTTTTGGCACCAGTATTTGAAAATCTCAAAAATTTGTTATTCTGTCTTAATAGGTTGCAGCATAAACAAGATATAAATAGATACATTATTTTTTTATGATAAGGGAACCCGTAGCCGCTGTCCTTTCCCTCCTATGCAATAGTTTGCAAACCACATAAGCAAGCGCAGTGCGACGAGCTTGACTCATAAGACAAACCCCTTGCTTTCGCTAGCAAGGGGTTTCGAACTTGAGACTCCAACATGGAAGCCCAAAGCCCAAATCATTGGGTCATCCTGAATGGTTATAAATAGATATATTACAGTAATAAAGAACTGACCTCGGAGGTTTTCATCCAGCCATTTTGACTGTTTTGTTCTAATATGGCTAGCCCACCACCAAGAATATGCATTTCTTGCTGCTCTATGCAACATTTCTCTTCTTTTCTTCTGTTTCTATTCACTACAAACAAAACAACAACAACATAACCAGTGGAATCCCACAAGTGGCGTCTGGACGAAAACCTCCAAAACTACTTGTTGTTCTTCATTTCATCATCTAAAACAAGAGATGAGATCCACCATAGAAAAATCAAGATGATTAGTAGGAAAAAAGAAAAAAATAAATCAGGAGAATGTGCATGATGTTGAGCAAAAATGTATGGGGAACATACTTGGTCAAAGAAAGGTGTCGGATCTATTTTTAGTTTTAGAAATAAGCACAAGTGTAGGAACCCCATTAACTAACTAACCAATTGGAATTCTAATTTTTTTTTTTAAAAAAAAAAAGATTCAATTTTTTAAAAAAAATAATATATCCTGGATCTACCAGATTGATTAACATTGTGGCTTGCATGTCCTTGCCTCTTCTTTTTTCTCTTAGGTGGGGAAAATATATGGTTTGACTTTCTCCTTTTTATTATGCTTGTTTGTCACCATTATTATGTCCCTTTGATTTTCTTTTAATTGAGGATCAAACTTTCTAATTTACTATATTAATTTGGATATCTATTTCTTGAATTGTGAAAATTAAATTTACATAATTAGAGATTAAAAGTATAGTAAAAGTTAGTTTTCCATTGTGAGAGTAGTTAAAAAGATATGGAAAAAATGTGGTAAAAGAAAAAATGGTGGGACTCTCAAATAGTAATCATGTGATGTGATACATAGAATACAATGGAAATGAAATAAAGAATATTACATTTGTTTCTCCGATTCCTTTTCCTTTCCACTTGTCAAATTCTGTCATTTTCTACCTATTACTTGTGAAAAAAAAATCACCTAGCATTTTGTTTTTGTAGTAATTTTGAACATTAATTTTTCATTATTTTCACTTGCTTCATTAACTATTAGGCCATTTCCTTTTGAGGAACTCTAGCACTTGCTTCTATACCTAATAAGGTTTACTATAACTCAAAAGGCAACATTTTATTTTGTTGAGTACTATTATATGCTAAGGTGCGAGTAAAATGACTCGTACACCACGATTATAAAAAAATGAACATGACATACTTGAGATTCAAAATAATCAAATACCACCCCAAACTTTTTGACAAAGAAGAAATAAGTTAGTTTCACTAACTCTTGGCTAAACTGCTCAAACAATGTTCATTTTCAGAGAATATATAGTTAGTTAATACAAACTCTGGTCATGTACATAGGGGATGGCAACGGGGCGAGGCGGGACGGATTTAGAGCTATGCGAGGTGGGACTGGTTTAAAGCTATGCGGGGCGGGTTGAAGTAGGTATTTTTTTAAATTAATGTAGGACGGGACGGGTTGCGGGTTTAAAAAGCCAAATAGGAATTAGAAGAAATAAAATTTTTATAATTAATAAAAATTAATAAACTTTTTATATTAAACATTGACTTTAATTTTATTTTTTTAAGAAACAATTGTTAAAATGTCAACTAAAAATAGTTAATTAGTTATTGAGATGTTAATTAGGAAAAACAATTAAATTCAATTAAAAAATGAAAGAACTTTAAAATTAAAGCGGTGCGGGGTGGGGCGAGTTGAAAATAAAAAAATCATTATGCGAGGTGGGGCAGGGCGGTTTAAAAAAATTTGCGAGTTGAGCTCAATCCACCCTGCACCCGCCTCATTGCCATCCCTATATGTACATGTTCATTTAGCTTCTCAACATGCAACAACAACATACTCAGTGAAATTCCACAAGCGCAAACCTTACCACTACCTCACATAGGTTGAAAGGCTATTTCCTGGAAACCCTCATCCCAAAAACCCATTTAGCTTCTCAACATAAACAACAACAACAACATACCCAGTAGAATTCTACAAGTGACATTTGAAGAGGATAGAATATACGCAGACCTTATCAATACCTCACAAGGTAGAGAAGTTGTTTCTTGGGAGCTTCTCAACATATTGACAGATAAAGTTTCTTTTCATTTCCTTTCAACCATTTCCATCTTACACTTTCAAACCAATGAATGTATACAAGGTTCACAGTATCAGCAAAGCCTTCAACAATATAAGTATTGGACAACAGAGAGATATGGAGAGGTAAGAGGGAAGAAAAATATCACCATTAAACAGCAGAGGCATATTATTGGAACTAATGCCATCAGAGGTTTACAATTATTTACAGTACATGAAGTTTATCAAACTTCACAAGGCGTATTTACAACTAAATGAACATATTTACATATTCACAGATATTTACATCAAAGAATGATAAAAGCATAACACACATCAGCATCTTTTTCCCTCTCTTCTTAAGAATTTGTGTCCTCCGTTGTCCTTTTACTCCCGTCTCCTTCTAGTTGAAAACTTACATCAATGTTCAAGAAGCAGCATGCAAGTAGAGGTCACATCTTCGGAGCCAATTTTGGAGATCAGATACCACAATATACATGAAATATGAAAGAGAGGTCCCTTTTTCTTTGTATTTTCTCTTTTTTTTTTCTTTTTGAGAAGCATCAGCATACCACTATCCTCTGCTGTTTCTTCTCCTCAAATATTAAAGTCCTTCAAACCCACTCGGTGTTCTACAAATACATTATTTACAAATATTTATATTTCTACAGAGTTCATATCTAAGCTTGTAATGAGTAACAAAACAGCTCAAGTTTGTTCAGCTGCAACAAAGAATAAGGAGAAGCAGCAGAAAACGAGTTTCGATCAGCACCATACGTGCTGCTGGATTTCAGTGATTTCTCAGAGATGAGACCCAGTGCTCCATATACTTCTTATTCTCTGCAAGTATGATCCAAAATCAAGAAGGCTAAAATCATACAAAGTACAATACTAAAACATTGACGAAAAGGGAAAGCTGAAAATAATTTACTCGTCCCAGATCCTTTTTTTGTCCCTTTATCTAATTCATTGCATTATCAATAACTTTATGTTTAAATCAGATACAATAAGCAACAACAGCATATACCCATTGTGATCCCACAACTGGGGTCTAGAAAGGGTGGGGTGTACGCTGACCTTACCCTTGTGAGAAGTAGAGAGGTTGTTTCCGATATTTATGTTCAATTACATAGAAACTAAAAAGTTAAAACGAAAAGTTTTTAAAATTAAAGTACATGTAACAGCTAAAGAACAATGTGGCAGAAAAATCAAGTCAATCTGATAATAGCAATGATAAAAAGTAGGAAGACTCGAATAGAAATGATTATACGGTTGAAGCAAGATTACAACTTTTTGATCAAATGAAACTAGAAAAAGTGAAACTATTTCAAGTTTCAAAAGCCTTTCCTGCTAAACCGAATACTCAGGTTTAAAAACACAGTTAAAGCAACTGAAACATTCATGAAATTAGAAGCTTTAGAAGCATTGCCACATCCTCTCTTGGTGTCAAGAAGCAATTGTATCATCATTCATACTCTATCGATACAGATTTTGGAATTTATAACTCCTTTGATCAATGAGGTCCCTAAGGTAACAACCTAGAGGTGAAGTGTCACGTGTTTGAATTCTCGCCTCGGTATGCTGCTACTCACTAGGGCCTTCCATACTATCTTATTAACTGAACAACTACTACTAGTACTTCGCCTCAACCCTAATGGCACAAGGTCTACTGAAACCTCTCACCCATCTGTTAGCCTTTGTTGTCCTGAGCATATGGTTTAAACCCTGCATAACCAGAAGAAACAGAAAAGGTGACAGAGGATCACCTTGTCTGAGTCCCCTGTAGGATTGAAAAAAACACATCTCGCCCCAGGGGTGCATTACAAGTTTCCTATGAAATCTACCAAATCTATATTCTTCCCTATCAAACTACCTTTACACCAAAAAAAACAGAAGACTAAAACAATTCATCTTGATTCTCTGTAAGTTTGATTCTTCGCCCTCAAAACATCTTGAGTTCCTTTGTTGGATTTTGTTGGGGAGAATAAAACAGATACGAAGGAGGAAAAGTAGATGTTGAGTATAATGTTGAGTATATTTCATTATCAGAATAGACTGCCATATAAATACAAAAAAAAAAATAACTGGAAAAGCTAAAGATAAGGAGTAACATAAGCTATAATTATCTCTAATAACTAAAGCCTAAAAAATAGTAAGCTGTGATTATCTCTAAGCCTAAAAAATAGGAATCAAATTCTGCAAAAATACTGCAGCTGATTTATTTAACTTAACCCTACTTTTAAGTTGTATTTTGAGATACAACTAATCTCTGGCTTTTGAGTCACTACTTTCAACATCCTTTCTTTCCAAAGAGTCCACCAGATGCAAGCTGGGATGGTTTTCCACCAATGGCCTACTTTTTTTCTGCACCCAATCCCTCTCCAGCTACTCAGTAGTTCCTTTGTTGTAGCAGAGA